>JABFPB010001544.1:0-24575 GCA_022817645.1 Ceratoteleas bidentatus | reverse complement strand
TTAACAAAAAATTGGCTTTTTGAATGATTATTTACTGACCGTACTTTGATTCTGCGTAAAAATACGTTTATTTTGAAACAACTGTCGACATTTTTCAATAACGCATGTTCAAAAATAATGAAAACTCGTTTTCTGGCGTTAATTTTAGAGGTTACCTTTCACCTCAAAAACGATTTTTCATTATTTTTGAACATGCGTTCTTGAAAAATGACTGAACGTAAGACGTTTAAAGCACGATTAAGACGCTTTTGAATGATGGAACAAGATACGCTGTGCGTCTTAAAAACGTCTACAAAAAGCGTCTGAAATTAAGATGCCTGTTTTTACAAAAAATGTTTCTCCCGAAAGAGGAATCGAATTCGGAATCTTACGTTTCCGAAGACTTGTCCTCTAACCACTCGGCCACGAAGCTTTCTTGTATATACTAAATAAAAACTTTGTTGACACTGGGAAATCCAAATCAGTTGCTAACTGAGTGTCAAAAACGTTTTTATTTAGTTTTAATAGACATCATTCAGTATTTTTTTTTCTTTGTTTACCTTTGTTTAGCAAAAGTAAACAAAGAAGACACAAAGTAAATAAAGAGCACCAATGGTAAACACAGTTCCTGCTCCAGGGCGAATTATCTTCACCACATTATTGTTACAATAACTACTATTACATGTACAATTCTTGCGAAATTTGCTTACCTGGGCTTTTTTACGTCTATTTCAATAAACTGAAATATATTTATCCTTTAGTTTACTTTTTCTCAACATTACTTTTTGCTTATAAATGAAATGTAGATTATTTTGTAAGCAGGTCCAGAAATCATTCATCATGTTTTCCCTCCAGTTTATTTCCATGTTATCTTACTTACCGATGCGGCAAAGAACAGACTATAAAAGCTGCTTTCGCGAAACACCCACTAACGTACACCACATTAGTCACTCATTTATTAACGATTAATTGGTTATGTGCTAACACACTTCATTCATATTAACCGTAAATCCCGGCTTTTCCAACAAATCCAATATGGCCGACCGGAGCGCCACCACGCGGTGGAATCGTGAATTACGTTACTGGAAATCCACATGGAAACAAGTCCATATGACTTTCCAACGTATAGCCCGTGGCATTGTTCATGATGCACAAGTAAATGTTATTAGTGCATATAAAACAATGAGAATTACTGTTCATATTCATTTTAATACTTCTCTGAGTTAGTGAAGTACATCCAAGCACTCTTCGTAATTCATTGCCGTAAGTATACAAACGTTGTATAAAATTAAGTAAATGTTGTCACTTACTCTTTTACTCGAAAATGTCTTATTTACAAACGAAACATGTTAACCGAGTGAAATCTTCAACTTTTATTCCTTCCACTTGAAATTCTACAATTCCCGGCTTAATTAATTTTATTTTACATCTTAACATAGTGTCGTTTGATATGTTGTTGCGTTACATTTATTTAAAAGTGAACGATATGTTTGTTACAATTCGTCACGTGGGAGAAAGAAAATTCATTTAAATCGAGTTAATCATTTTAAGAGATAACCTTTAACACTTTGGTATAACCTCAAAATATTTATTTGAAAAGTTTCTTATAAGAAAAACACTCTTTATTCAAATTATCAAACAATTATAATTTAATTATAAATGCAATTTAATTTAATGTTTATATGTTATTTTAATGAATTATTTAATACCTGAATCATAACATAATGGCCTATTTATTTTTCAGGATCTTCGGGATTTTCAGATAAATCGAACCATGTCGACCATGAGTGATAACGAAAAAGACATTGATATTGAAAGTGAAGTAAGCAAATAAACAATTTTCCAGTAAAATTAGTTTCAATAAATTAATTAGTTCTTCAAAAAGGTATAGAGTTCAATTTAAAAAAATGCAGGGGTTGGATGTTTAATTGAGAGCAATTCTTCAATCGAAAATTCGCAAAATGAATCATTTCGGACTATTGAATTGTTGAAATATTTTAGGAAGATGATGATGAGTTGGAAGAAGAGGAAGAGTTGCAGGAATCGTATCATTCCAGATCAAATCAGCTACGCAATTCTCAGCTTGTTTCAGAGGTTGATACTTTACACCTTCTGATGGAACAATTAATTAACATTTGAATACTGTTTTGTACAATTAATTATCAATTGGCAATAACAAATTAACTGAAGATTTATAGTAATATAATTTATAGTATAATTTATAGTAATATAAATTGTATAAATAAGAGTTAACCTTTTCTTAGTTAGAAACTTAACTTTTGTACCTTTTATATAAAAAGACATGTGTTTAACACAAATATGTATGTTGTATATTTACATTGGTATTGACGAAATTTCTTGTTTCAGGCTGAAAAGCGTGAACATCACAATCAATTAGAACGCAAACGTAGGGATCAAATAAAAGACAACTTTTCAAAATTAAGAGAAGCTGTAAAGTTGTTGAGGAACGAAAAAGTTGCTAGTAGGGCTCAGATATTAAAAAAGGCTGCAGAATATATTAGGGTGATGCAAGATCAGAATCGTAAACATTTAAATGAAATAGCAGATCTGAAACGTCAAAATAGTTTGCTGGAGTCTCAGAGTAAGTATTGGTGATAACTGGTCATTTTGTGGCTGTTTAAAAAATAACCCAAATTTCATTAGTTATTAAGAAATTATGTTTAACTGTTATTTTTATTCAACAAAATTTCAAGAAAATTGGTCTGAAAATATTATTTCAGTCAGTTTACTATACAGATCTTAAAGAATTATTTTAATAAAGTTAAATTAATTATTTCCTTCCATAGTTAACATACTTGGAGACTCAAAAGGACGAAATATGAGCGACGTCATGAAGTACGAAGTGAAAGAGGAGCCTACGGATGAAAGTTATGATGATGAAGAAATTAACGATACAACGTCTTCTGAGTCTGAAAGTGATGAATCAGAGTCTGATCCACTGCAACTACTAAGTTAAGCAGAAATATTTTTTACATTTTCCACCATAATTTAAATTCTACTATTTGTAATTATAGTATCTTTCAAGAAGATAGTAAATAAAGAATGTAGGAAAATGTAGTTATTATTGTACGATTGCATATATACAACGAAAGGGAGAATTAGGCAAAATTAAGATCTTTACTAAATATAAGATAAAATAATTGTAGAATTTCAAAAGAAATGTTACAATTATTCAAAGAGGAAGCCAGTATAGTAAAATGTGTGCGAAATCATATATGATAAAAGATTTCACATTCCCAAGTGAAAAACAAACATCATCCAAATCTTTACAATTGGATGTATAAAAAATGAAAAAATGTGTTTATTGTTACTTATATAAAAATAATGATGTTTAATATAATCTTCAATTAAGGATATTCAATTAAATGATTAATTATTATCCCCAAACTATGGAATTAATGAATTGGCAATATAGCAATTTCATATACTTAATTGAACTTTAACTTATAACTGCCAAAAATGATTCATGATCTTGTCTTCATGTACTTATTTATGCATATTGCATACAGATACTTTTCTATAAGCTTTTATAGGTGAAAAGGACTTTTGTTTGAGAAAATGAAAGACTAAATATTTGTTGTAATATTGTGTTAGCCGTAACTTGACACCATATACCTCGCGTTATCTCTTCTCTTATGTTAAGATAATTAAAAAAAAGTTAAGTTGTGTTTTATAATAAATAAAAGATATTAAGGAGACTCTCCACGAAAATGACTATTTTCGCCAATTTTAATCCAATCACCTTGATTTTATGGTGTTTTGTAGAATGTTGGTCCCTTAATAATAATCTGTAGCAAAAATACCCCAAAAAATTTTCAATAAATCAACCCAAAAACAATAAATCAACTTTATTGTTTTTAGCGTCATTTTGTTTGCTATTAAGAGGATAATACAAATTACAGACGGATTTTTAATAACTATTACCAATCAAAAGTGATAAACAATAATGTGAAAAGATGCCAAAAGTGTCATTTTTGCGTGGAAAGTCCCCTTAAGTAGAACTGGAATGATTTCTACACCTTTCTACTTGTTATACTTCGCAATTGTTCCAAAATCTGTCAGAACCTACCTTGGTACCACTGTATATTCGAATCATAGATGTAAATATTTTAATTTTTAAGTGTGATCTCATTTGTAAATAAATAAGGATCAGTTAATAAAATATCTATACTTCACTCAATGTCGTAGTTTGTCATAATTTTACAAATCATTCTGAACATTGTTACTCATTCATATCCACTCTCCACGATTAAAAGGTTTGAAAGAATTCCTAAAAATGTATATTATTTTAATGCTGTGAAGACAGCACTGTAAAATATGACATTGACGTTCGTAGAACCTGTAAATCGACCATTTACATGTAATGCAACTAAGAAGCTAAGATTTTTTTGCCAAAAATCTTATATAATAAATATCCTTACAGAAGTAAAAGTCACAATGTTCAAAGGAAAAAATTTGCCAGCAGTAATCTTGCAGGGTTTTCGCGTCCTCATCATTAACATTCTCAAAGCATGTTTAGTTCGATTAGATGCATAGTACCATTTTCCATTGTTTCTAAAAAAGATCATTCAAATTCTAATGAATAAAAATTTTGAAAAGTGTAAAATTTATAGACTACTTGCTAATAATTATAAAATAATGACTGACTATTTCCAAATAATTGGATAATTTAAAAATAAATAAAATAATTTCCATTAATTACAAATAATTATTTTGTATAAAGTTAATGAAAATCAATTAATTAATTTAGAAAATCGTACGTTTCGTCACTAAGTTCCAGGCTGTCATCAAATAATGTTTGTGGAGGCGAACATTGAAAATACAAATGACTTAGCTGGGCAAAAGTAAATGTCAGATATCTAAAAGACTCGGAAGGTCTGTCCAGTAATATGACAGCCTAAAAGAAAATCAAATAGTTTTGATATTTCTAAACACGAATATCTACATTAATAAAAAAAAAAGAAATAAGATTGACCTGGAAACCTGTAAATGTAATTCCAACAACGTTGCAACCCAATTGAGCAAAAAATCCTGTGGCATGACTGCCTTCAATGAATTCTACAAATCTTTTAAAATAAAAACATGCCATTAATTATAACTTTATGAATTTCATATAGTCATAATTACGCCTACTGTGAACAAAACTCACTTTAAAGTTTTGTTGTGCAACCTAACGCAGCTGACAACTCTTTTGTAAGACAGATCTTTCTTGAAAAAGGCATTATTATAATTCTCGTCTTCCCTTATGATATTATTTAAGCGATTCCTTGGGAAAAATTTAATTTGGATTAAAGCAATAAGTCGGTATGTCCCATATAAAATTGATATATTTATAGTAATTTATTTAGTATTTACCCAATGATTTTGAACAAAGAACATGCATGCCGCAGGTAAAGTACAAACATTGTGTCACATGCAACCACGATCATAATCAAATAAAATGATCCCATAAATGCTTCAAATATCACTTGGTAGTAGTATTTGTCAATGTCCACTAAATACTGAACCGGAAAGGGTAGAATCTTCGGCCCGGTTTGGTTCAATAAGCCACATGCCTCCAGAACAGCAGGTACCGTGGGTAAAATCAAAACAGGCGTCATGCCCCCATAAACACAAGCTTGAATGGTTTTATTGATTATTTAAAGAAATACTGAGAAACAACAATATTTTGGGCTAATAGTATTGAAATTTTAATCAGTAAAATTGAAAAGTTCAGTTTCATCAGTTCAGGCCAACAAATAGGCAATTTTTTAAACAAAATCATAGTCTTGTTTCTTCAATGATAGTCATATTTAATACTATTACTTTTGATCAAATTTAATCATAATTATGGATGTTTTAAAGAGTGGATTTGCCTTGTACGATCGTCTTCGTAACCCTTGATATATTTTTAAATATATATGAACGAACCTGCATATATAGCACATGTTCTTTCTGTTTTCTTGGCGTATACCCTCATTATTTCAATCTCTTCACTATTCAGAAAAGCTTTCCAATCTTGAATTACCTCATTATATAGAATCGTCATCTAAGAATTTTTTATAATATTATGAATATATAAAGAAACTCGTTCTTAGAAGAAAATTCAAAAATTGTTTTAGTAGTCACGGTTACAGAATTAGATTAAATATTTGTGACACAGTTACAAATAAATACCTTACTTTTGTTATACAAAAAATTTATATACTTTGGCAAAACGATACCATTCACCACTACTGGAGCAATAGATTCAAGAAAAACTTCTCTATCTTGAGATGCTGCAGTTATCATGCCCCCTGTCTGAAAACATGAAAGTATTAATTTTTCGCACGGTACTGAAAGCAAATTATATTTTTGTAGAAAGTAATTTGTTATACAAATAATAAGTATATTTACAAATAATATATCATAGCTAAATTTACATTTAACAAACGCTATTGTTTGTTTAAAACGATATACCTATTTTCCACTTTTTTCAAGTGCATTTTTACTTATAATTTCCACATCCCCTTAAACCTTATACTTATTTCCTTACTTGGAGAACTACTTGACACATTCCAAAAACGAATGTCAAACTGGTAAACACAAATCTGCCAAATAGTCCTTGATGTGGCCAAATCCCAATCGAGGAAAGGAAAAACTTATTTCGTCGATAATAATAATCATATAGTTTATCCCCCATGATAATACACTACACCGAATCAAACTCTTACAAATTAATTACGAAAATAAACCATCTGGCTTCTATCAACATTTTTACAGAAAAGCTCTTCATGTTGTAAGAAAAACTCGAGAAAAACTATTAATAATGAAACACCAAATTGGAGGACTAATTACACAGTTTGAAAAAATGAAAGATTTATAGCTTTCCTTTCAGAAACATTTATTGCCAAATAAATTATCTATAATATAATTGAATTTAAATACAGATTGTTTTGAGAGCGCTACAGTATTTCCAGTCTGTAATCATTGTTTAATTACACACATTGTTTCATTTCCATTTCAAATCGACGGAAAAACGTTGAAAATAACTCTGCCAATCATACATTGTAGACTGATAATAGCTTTTAGCTCGTATTATACTCGCAATGAAATGTTAGAATGATTTGACGAATTAAAATTACATACGATGTAATGACGGCAGGTATAGACACAATAGACAGCTGTTCACATATAATACACATAATAATAAGTTATAGTAATAACAGGTTTGCTATTGATGTAAAAAAATAAAGGAGATTATTTTATATTGAAAATGTCGAGAGCAAAAATCTTAAGTTCAGTTTAGAGTGTACACCTTATAATTTTTTTATAATTTAGAAAACTCTTAAAGTTGTAAGTACATATTTCTTCAGATATTTCAAAACATTTTTCAATCAAGCATTTTATTATTTCACGATTCATTTAACAAAATCAGTTTTAATAATTAGAATGTAAACAAACCTTTGTTTCCCCTTGTAAAAATAAATAATCTGAAAATCTCTGAAAAACTCTGACAGTTCCAATTACGATAGATTTTCAGAGTTTTTATTACAGACTTAAATTACAGAGTTCCTAATTCTCTGAAAAATCTCTGAAACACTCTGAAACTCTCTGCAAAGCTCTGAAAATCTCTGATAAAGTCTGATACCATTATTAAAAATAATATCATAGATGGGTCTCGAACCCACGACCTGTGAATCAGAAGTCAAGAAGTATAACCACTTGACCAAAGTTGTTACACATTTAAGAGTGATCCAAAAGCTGACGTTTTTTTATAGTAGTATCAGACTTTATCAGATATTTTCAGAGCTTTTCAGAGATTTTTCAGAGAATTAAGGACTCTGTAATTTAAGTTTGAAAAACTCTGAAAATCGCAGAAAATCTATCATAATTGGAACTGTCAGACTTTTTCAGAGATTTTCAGAGTAACTGTCAGAGTTTTTCAGTATATATTTCTACAAACGATGTAATCTAAATATTGTTTACAAACAATTTCAAAGGAAACAAATAATGTTTACAAACGGTGAGAAATGAAATAAAACGTTGTTTACAAAATAAATGTAAACAAATATTGTTTACAATCGAATCTCACTTAATATAGTGATTATTGCAAAGAAACGTCACAGTGACATAAATATACTTTTAGACATATTTTTTTCACATATTTATATTGTTATCAGTTCATTTTCATCTTCATCAAATTCAATTTGAGAACTTTTATCCGAAATAATCCAAAGACTTATCGCTATCTCGCTTCATCCTTCTTGAGAATCGGGATAAAGCGATATTCCGTGTCATATGGTTCATTACTTACGTTTGAGGTAACATCAAACACTAATAACATAACCTCCCTCTACGTGAAGTTCGCAAAGAGCGTGTTAACGTTTAAAATTTGTGATGTCAATGGATAAATGATTTATCTGTTGGAACTACGGAATTGTATTTAATCGTTTTATCACAGTTCGTCCATTCCACACGTCTGTTTAACAGGTTAAGTATTTATAGTGTAAATCGTTATTAAATTTAATTATTTAAATAAACATTATTGTTGCCTGTTTCCAATGTGACAATGCATGACAAACTTAATTGACAATGATATTGTATCATATTATTGACACTAAAAATGAAAATGTCAACAAAACAATAATTCAGATTAGAAAAGTTTATGTAACTGGAAACTCAAATTGTATATGTTCTATGATTTTATCCAGGAACCAAAATGGCTTTGACAACGTCAACGTTAACTGAAAGGTTGTCGGTTGCATTTAAAGATGACAACTTACTGGATGAAGAATGTAAAAAAATTGCCTCAGGTGTGTTATATTATATTTAACTTGTGTCAGATTATAATTTTTTTTATTAAAGAAACAGAAAGAATAGAAAAAAATAATTATTAAATAATGAATTCCTCAGTGGAAAGATTCCCAATTCATAATTTGAATTTCAATTCCATTCCATTCCGCTAATTTATTAATTTGCGGAATAGAATGGAATTGAAATATACAATAAATATACAAAAAGAATTCGGTTAAGTTCAATTCCAAAATCTGGATTCAAACAGACAAAATTCAATTCTAAGTGGAATTGAATTTTTTCAATTTCATTTAGATTAGCATTTTGAAAAAGTTTTTTTGAATTCCTGAATTAGAGTTCATTTGCATTCAATACAAAAAATTAATTCCAGTCAATTCTAACGAATTCTGAATTTAACTAAAAATCTAATTATTTTCAATTCATTTCTGTCCAAAATTGTTTTGCAAGAAAGTGAATGTAATTATAATAATTTATTTCTGATTTATCATTTACACAATATTTTGTTTCAACAGACATGCAACAAAAATCACTTCATCTTGTTACCATTGTGGAAGCACTTGGACCATTTCTCACAAGTAATGACCGAGAAATGATCAGACAAAGTGTCTGCGCCTTATCAAACATTCTGTCGCATTTACCAAAGAATTTTTTAACCAGCACCGAAATGAAACTTTTGTTAACATTTTATATGGAACGACTCAAAGACCACTATTCCATTTTACTGCCAACTTTGACAGGGATATTGAGTTTGGTAAGTTTTTTTTTCTTTTCAATACTTTTTTCATTTCAATTAATTCACATTCTGATAATGACTAAAACCATTTCATTTTCAGTTACAAATGGAGAACCTTCCACAAGATTTGATGCACAAAATGTTCTCCGAACTATTTACCCATGTTCAGTGCCAAACTTTTCAAAGGTCTGAACGCAACATGATATTTCTTATACTGAAGTATGCTTTGTACAATAAGGCTGCTGAATTAAAAGAAATCGAGAGTCTGTTTATCAGTGGTGTAATGAGTGCTATCGATGGCGAACGAGATCCAAGGAACCTTTTATTACTTTTTGAAATGCTACCTACGTTTTTCAAAAGCTTCACATTGGGTCCTCAAACTGAAGATCTTTTTGAAATCATTGCTTGTTATTTTCCAGTTGATTACAACCCTGTAAGCATAATCTATTTTATGCATTGGAAAATAGTGATATAGAAATTATATAATCTCATTATAGAAATTATATGCAAATCTATATGCTCGTAAAAAAAGTTAAAAACAATTTTTTATGTTTTTTTTGTAATATCTATAATTCTTGTAATCTTATATTAGGATATATCCCATTTTAATCAATAGCAAAGCTAAACTAACTAACAATTTATCACTCAATGTTTAGACTGAAGCAGATCAAAACAGTATAACCAGAGACATTTTAGCAGAAGCGTTGTCCCACTGCCTTTACGCAATTCCAGAATTCGCGGAATTCTGTATACCGATGATTATCGATAAACTAGAGTCCAGTCTAAAAGTGTCCAAAATGGATTCACTGAAACTCCTGGCAGATTCGGTTTCTACTTTTGGAGTAAATGGGATCAAACCTTTCATGAATGAACTCTGGGTTTCCACGAGGGAAGCTGCCATGTCGGGCGACCCGGAAATAAGGGAAGCTGCATTGCAAGCCATTACCAAGAGCATGAGTGTTCTTGCCACAGACGAATCTATTAGAATCATTGAGCGGATTATCGATGACACGAAATGGAGCCTTTCAAATGTACAGTTGAGTTCGTTTTGGGCCACGGAACGTATTTTGGAAGCAGTGGCGAGGACCAACGAAAAATTTTGTAAACGGATATTGCAGTTTGTCATACCACTGTGTTTAGGACAGTATTCGACTAAGACTTCGGTGGATGAAAAAGTCATTATTTTGAAAACGTTGAGCAACTTTTTAACCATAGCTATGGATTTTGGAATTGATATCCAAAGTAAGCGTTTTGAGAATGATTAAATATTCACGAAATATATGTAAATTTAATTTGAAATGTTTTTGTGGATCAATGAGAATTCAGAGATGATTTAAAAAATGTCCCAAATTATTAATGTTTTATATTTAAATGAAACCTTTGCTTTTCAGGTATCCCGGAGCTTTCTTGGACAGATATTCCTTCGCTTCTTTCGAAGGAACTGGATACAACAAATAATGAAATTAAGATTGAAACTCTCAATTGTTTCAATGCACAAAGAATGTTTGTGAATTCAGTGCATCGTGAAACTTTGTACAATAAAATGTGCGATTTTATTGAAAGTGAGGACGATCTCCTGAAAAATACCAGCATTTCCTTGTTGGAAAACTTTGCCAAAGTTTATCCAAATGAAATTTTGGGTGTAGTTAACAGTAGATTTTCTCTTCATACAGGTATTATACATTTTTATGTTAATTATTCTAAATAATAAAAAAAATTATAATTAAGGAAAAATTATATATAGTTCTAACGATGTTAAAAAGTTAAATACATTTTTTAAATAAAATATAACATTTTTTTAATGAAACAATTTTTTTCCCTTTTTTCTTAAACTCTTTTTACTATATATCCATTTCATGTTTTCAGCAAATATCAACCCAGAGGCACTTAAACGAAGACTAGAAGCTCTGTCAATCGTTGCAAAGGAACCGGAAATCGGGCATACAGTGCTTCCGCAACTCGTGGAAATTGCCGCATCCACTTCAGAATTAAACGACGTATCTCTCAATTGCCTAAACAACCTACTTCTTCTGCCAAACTCCAAGTTCGACATCCACCAGTTCCTCTACAAAAACGGCACCATCGACAAACTCCTCACAATCGACATTCAGTCATCCAGTGTCAGACTGCAGCTTGTTTCCAGCGTGTGCAGATCCATACTGCGCAGACTCAGCACAGACGATCAGCAGAGCATTTTCGACAAACATTCGAGCAAAATGACGGAGTTAAATGACGACAGCGTCCTCTTCTTCGAAGCGCTGCTCATCCCTTTGGACGAAAAAGTTATAAGCACCGTTGGGGTGCACACTTATTTCGATAAGTTGGTTGAGCTGGCGTTGAACAGCAGAAATTCGCTCACGAGACTGGCGTCTTGCAAACTCGTCTCCGTGTTGATACACAAACTCTTGAAGACTGATTTCATAGAGAAATGCATTGTCCCTCTGAGGGAAAAGTTGATAAGTATTCTAAAGGATGGGGATTCATTGGATCTGAAGCGTTCTGCTGTCGTTTTTCATACTTGGCTGACGAAAAGCGTTGTGGTTGGAGGAATTAACAATTTGGCGAAAGATTGCTTGATTGATGTTAGTATGAAATAGACAAATGAATAATTTATATATGAATGGGAATTTTAAATGATGGAACATTAATGTGAATAAAAATTATTTGATATAAGCCAAAAACTATTTTTTAAGATGTTAAAACTTAATAATAATTTGATAAAATGTATTAATAAGCAAATAATATGAACAAAATTCTAATTATTAATTTATACAAAAAGAATATTATTCCTAATATTCTAATATAAACGAACTTATAATTTAAGTTGAATTTGTAATTTGAATTTATAGCAAATTGACTTCTTGAGACACCACGAAGTTGGAGAAATCGTGGCTGAAGAGTTTCGTACGTTGATATACAAACAGGAGGATACTTTGACAAAAGAGAATGGATGCAGAGTGATGTTTTTGTATAGGCAGAGGATATTCGAATGTCTGCTGATAGAAAATGTGTTCGATGGTGCAGAAAGGCGCAACTTCCTGATAGCTTTGACTACTGCTTTGGAAGAGGTCCCAATGGAGTTGTTAATTATTCATATTAATACGGTAGATATTGTTAATTTTTTTATTCAAAGCTTATTAAACATTAACAATAATTTAAAAAAAAATGCAAATACTTGTTTCAGATTGTTCCAATATTAGCTGAATCTTTAACGCTGAGCGAATCGCAGCTTTTATTACCGATCCTGAGGACTTTAAATCTACTTTTAAAGGAGAAACGTGATATTTTCGTTCAGGAAGCTCCAACGATTATTCCAAATATTCTGGAACTTCTTACGTACAAAGAAATGGTACAAACAGATTATATTCAGGGGAGATGCAATTAAAAATCGAGAAAAACTCTATATTTCTTCATTTGTTACACTTGATTTCTTTTTTATTTGGTGTAACTTGAACAAAATACTGAAATATCAAGATATTTAGATGAAAATGTGGTTTTGGCCATTTTGGTTGCACCTTCCCTTAAAAAATTTATGAATCTACAAATTTTTTATTTTTAGCTTTTTTGTAAACTCTGAACACTAAATCAAAAAAATTTACTTCTGACTTTATCTCTGAAACAATTTCTGAGACTATTCCCAATCACTTCCAAACTTAATTTTTACAATAATGAATCAATTTCATCTTTCGATTTTAATCCCTTTTCTTTCAGAAAATACGTATAGCTGCTGTAGAATGTTTGAACAGTTACTGCGATTATCCAGCGATGGCTGTATATTCCTTTAAACCCGACGTTTTGGATAAACTGGGAGTGACCGTTGATGACCACAAACGGCTTGTCCGAAAAATCGCGGTGACCACAAGAAGCCGATGGTTCCTGTACGAGCAGCCAGACCTAAAATAACGACACGATTCCGTTCCGTAGTTTTAGCAGAAAAATGAAAAGCATTGTTGACCCTGTGTACATAATACCTGTATGCGTTTATCCAGAAATATATATTTCCATACAAACAGTCGTTGGTATGTTTGACTCTTGCGAAATAGTGTCAAGGAAATAACGTTTCCTTGACTTAAATAAGTCGCGTTTTTCGTTTAATTGAATAAAGAATCGATTCTTGGCTTAATTCAATTTAGAGCAAGTGATGCCATATAGCGTTCAGTTTGCGAGAAACATGGGCGACGGCAAGTACCCTTTTTGTCTTGTTAGAGCGTTATATTTTTCCAATTTAAGAATCCATTATTTTCTGCCTTACATCGGTTGATTTTATGATTCGTTTGTCTTCAGTTTAAGGAGGTTTTTAAGAAATATAACATTTTAGATCGATTCAGCCGTTTTTGAGAAAAAAGATTGAGTTGACAAAACATGGAAAAAATGTAATTTGATTGTTTTTAACTAATTTCAAACAATTTTAGAATATTTCAACCAACAGAATTTGATGTGCGTATAATCAAAACTAAAAAACTTTCAAATAATGAAATATCAAAATCGCAAACAATTTTACTTGCGGCATTTGCAGATATTTAAACAGTTATTTTTAATTTTCTTGATTTTCTAAATACATTTAAATTAACTTTTCTTTAGTAGAAAAAAAGCTAGATTAATTTGTCGTACTTTGTTTAAACAAGTGTTTGAATATTGAAAAAAATGTTTCTCGGTATTCTAACAAATAGATTTTACTACAATTTTTCAATACATCGTTTCAGAAAATGTTTATTTGCACAATGTCACTGAATGCAAAACTCATTATAAAAGAGATTGCACCAGAAACTCCTTAAGCGCTTCGTATTGATATATTTTTTCAATGTGGTGTTGAATGGAAGATTAGATGTTGAGTGTTGGTGGTATTACATTTAAGAATTTAAGTAATGAAGTTTATTTGTGAATTATGATAAATTCTGTTAGGCGTGGCAAAAAACGGTGCTTATAAATATGACGACGAAACAAGATATGTTGGAGACTGGAACAGCAAGGGTATGAAACATGGTGCAGGATCTCTGCTGTTACCAGACGGAACAAGGTATGACGGAGGATTCCAAAACGGACTATGCTCTGGACTCGGAGTTATCGTCTTTCCTGATGGTGCTAAGTAAGCAAGGTTTTCTTTTTAATTTAGAAGATGCACACATTTTCAAAATATCATAGAAATATTATAAAATAGTATTCAAAATATACAAATAATATAAAATAGTCATCAGTATGTATAGAATATTGAAATATATTTTGCAAAAAAAAATTGTAATACTGTACAAAAATTCTGATTTGTTGGTCTTTTTGGAAACTGTAATACATATTTAAGTTTTATTAATTTTTGATTATTAATTCTCTGAGTAATATTGCAGATGTAGGGTAAAGGCACCAGTGAATGGTCAGCTAAGATTTGCACCAGTGAATAGTCACCCATTTAAAACGTATTGTCTATCTTTGTCATTCCAATGCACTGACCATTCACTGGGTAGCGACCATTCACTGGTGCATCCACCCTAATATGTTATGAAATATAAATATTACATAACTAACGAATAGGAAGTTTTTGAATCTGGTTTTTTGGACTCATCTTTAATTTTTAAAGAACGAAAATGGTTGGATTATCTTTTTCAGACATAAGACTTTGATTTTTTCAGCATAATAGTGGATAATAAAGTAGTAATAAATATTTGATAGAATCGAATGGAAAACAATTGATTATTAAATTCCAATTATTCCTCAGTGGAAAGATTCCGAATTTATAATTTGATTTTAAATTCCATTCTATTCCGTTCTATTCCGGTGATTTATCAATGTTGCCCATGACCAATTTTGAATTCTTTAAAACATTAGTTTATTTTCAATTAAAAATCTGGATTCAAACTGACAAACTGTACTCTTTTCTATTCTTTTCAATTCCAGTTAGATTGACATTCCGGAAAAGTATTTTGTATTCCTGAATTGAAACGTTTTTGATTGCTATTTACAGCAATCAAAAACGAATGATCAATTCCAGTCAGTTATAACGAATGCTGAATTTGGCTAAAAATTAAATTCTTTTTTATTCATTTCTATCCAAAATTGTTTGCAGGCAGTATAAAAAAGGAAATTAATTAAATTTTAATCTTGAACATGGCAGATATGAAGGCGAATTCATGCAAGGGTGGTTCCACGGCCACGGAGTTTTTTGGAGGGCTGACGGAATGAGATTTGAAGGCGAATTTCGTGGTGGACGAGTTTGGGGCTTAGGTAACATAAATTACATTCCATACATGTGCGAGTTCTGTTATTATGCCACTAGATTTTATCCAGTTATTGAAAAGCACATTTATATAATCAAGTCGACTGATATTTTCTGTTACAAAATAATAACACATCTGCGAATACTTCATTTCGAATAGTCACAGTCAAAATACAAATATGTGTGATGACTTAATTTTTTAACTTTTAGGCTTGGTCACATATGCCGATGGCTCTCATGGCTTTCCTCGTAATGAAGGCTTCTTTCAAGATTGCAGATTAGTGAGACGCAGACGTTGCCCCGATGTTGTGCAAAAAGCACAAAAGATTTCCATGATGGCGCGAGTGCAGTGCAGTTAAATCGATACTCAATATTCCATTAATCTTAATATTCATAACGAGCTTAACTTTTTAGTACAAACAAATCGATTGCAGAATCTTACGCGACTTGTTGGAAGTTCTTTGAACTTCCTCTACTTGTAGCGAAAGTGTCTAAATAATGTCCAAATATCGTTTAAACTGAAAGCTGTCGAAAATAACATACTCGTACAAACATATACATTAGTAATGTATCCATGAAATTTGAATAAACTTTCAGACCCAGTAAAATAGAACCTCAGGGTCCCTCTTTTAATTGACAACAATGAATCAAAGGAAAAGTTTCAAGTGTAAGTTTTCTCTCTCTCAGTAGAGGGTCAGTAGAGGGTGTACTGCTGGCTTCAGTGCAGATAATACTCGTAGTGGTGTTCATTGAACACTTCTGGTCCTTTTTGCCCTCTTGTAAACCTTCTTTACTCTGGCCTGATACCAGACCAAAGTGAAGACCAACCCAATAGAGGTTGGTCTTCACTCAAGCGTCTGCAATTACATTGCAGACGCTTGAGCTGGGAAACGTGCAATTCGGGAACCCCTGTCACTAAGGTTTTTCTGTCCTCGCCCTGTCAGTTTTTCCGCGATTTTCAGAGATTTTCAGAGATTTTCAGAACATTTTTCAGAGATTTTATTTGTCTAAGGGAGGGTCTCCTGAATGGAATCAGCCCTATAAGAAATTACATATTGAACATATTGATTCGTATTTATTCATACAAACACGGTGACAACCCAGGCAACATTGCATCTCCAAAAGTTACCTCCGAGTCAACTCAGAGGAACCGCAGTCACTCGAAGCTAACTCTGGGGCAACTACTTTGAGGAAAGCAATGTTGACTGGAAATACATATTGGTACCCGGCCAAGAACATGTTGGTATATGCGGGTTTGTCATCGAATTTGTATGTTTTTATGCATAATTTTTAATAGGGAGGGCCCTTGCCCTTGGGGCGTTTGTCCTCCAGTTTTGTGTTCAACCTCATCAACTCAAGCAGGAGGAGCTGTCCTCTGGCGACACTTGTCCCTTTGGGCCTTGTTCCACCTCCCCTTTCTTGTCCCGGTAGGGATGATCGACACCCCAACCGTTGCCATTACATGTGTTCCGTAATGTTGTCGGGGATACTGCGCTGACTGCCTAGTCTGGAATTAACGTTAGTTAACGTTGATTCGGGAAATAACGAGTTGTTGTTGTCGAGTTAGTTACCTCACCCCTCCCCCCCCCCCCCCGAAACTTTCGTCTTCAACCCTTCAGTTCCCACGACTAGCTATGGAAGGTCAGTCTACCCGAACAGAGGCCGCAATCCCAGGTACCTCTAAATACTATAGGAGGTGGCAAGTTATCCCATTAGAACCGTTTGTGCCATAGGACCGTCTAGGCCATGCATCTATCAGCACGGTATCTCACACCTTGTTTCACCCTGCTGGGTAATCAGTTTCGCGCATTCACAGGTAGAGTCCGTTTATACACGGGGAGAAAAAATGCCATAAAATCAACAGCAAACAGTGTCTGTTTTTGAACCAAGGGCGATCTGCTTTTGTTTCAACATTGCGCACGCTACATCGAGCTTGTTTTTGAACACATTCTGTTGGTTCAAAAGAAATTCGTTGTTGTCTCGACAGATGTTACCATTCTAAGTTCTAGACCGAGATTGTTGTTGGTTTAATGGCATTTTTCCCCCCCGTGTAGGGTTAACTATCATTTATGCCCGGTTATGAGAATCCGTCATTCTCACAGGAGGTTCGTACACACAAAACTACTCCTATCATGACCCTTCGACTCAATCTCCCGAACCAAACCCTAAAGGGTTGTAGGCAAGATCCTGTAGATCGGATTATGCGTGAAAATCCGCGTGTTTTAAACTAACGCTAGATAATTTTCAGTAGTATATTTGTAAGTATAGTGAGTTTTCGTTTTTGGCGTTTATATTTGAGGTTACGTGTCACTTTAAAAACGAGAAATCGTTATTGTTGAAAATGTGCTATCGAAAGTAATCAACAGTTATTTTAAAATACGCAGAATGTCATATCATAATAATGCATTACTTTTATTGCTAAATTAAAGCAACCCGGTTAGCGAATGTGCGTATGCCCGCTTCCATGTGCCTGCCATTTACACCATTATCTTATCCCTACTTCGAATTGCGCCATTCCCCCAATTGAAACTCCGACCAGTATACACTGAGATACCGTAATCCCAGTACAGCCCGACCATTCATTTTCTGTTATAAATATAGAACACCATGTAAATATCATATCGATATTACAGCGATATCGATGCGATACCGATGTGATATTGATGTGATACCGCTGTGATATCGCTGTCATATCACTACACTGTCATATCGATATCATATTTATCTCACACTGAAAGGGAAATTGGGTATCTCATGCGATATCGCCTCGATATCACATCGATATCACAGCGATATTTGTGGTTGACTGGGAAGATTTTGTGGCCTATATGAATTTTGTTGACTATAAGAATGTGGTCAATAAAAGTTGAGTTGTAATTAGCGATCCTCGATCGTTGGGACTCGTGATATTGTCACCCTGGTTCAAGAAACATACACTCTAAAAAATAATGATTTGCCGCAAGCAGAATCGGAACGCTGCATGTAGAATTCTACTTGGCCGAGTCGACTTGCGACATGCAGATTCCGCTTGCCGCATTCTGATTTTACATAACATTTTTTAGAGTGTAGAGTTTCGGCTTAAAAAAACCTATGCCGAAACATTATGGAAAATGCAACAGAAAAATCAGAGCCAGGCTATGAATTTTCATATAGAATTGTTCCTGAATCATCATTATTTACTATGTCTAATCCGTCGACGTATTAGACATACTAAACCATTTTCTTGTTCGAAACCTTATATTAGACTCCTGTGTGCACCAGTATACGTCCGTATTGTAACTACGAGACGCGGGAATAGTAAATGGAAATTATATACCATGTTTTCAATGAGTACTCTTCAATGTGTACTTCTACTCTACCCTACTGAAAAGAATGTATGTTTCATATAGAAATAGTATTAAAATTATTCTTAAATTTATTATGAATTCTAATATGAAAAATAATATTAGATTTAATATGAATTTTTATGAATATCTCGTGTTCATAAAAATTTCTCCATTCTGACCCTTTCCAGAAGGGGTTTTCGTCAGCGGTGCGAGGACGACTTGAAATTTCCAAAATGTTTTAATTTAAAAAGTGTTTAAACTTTAAAAAATAAAAGTTTTCAAAATTTTGAAAAATTCCAAAATTTGAAAATGTTGAACATTTTCGAAATGTTGAAAAATTTAAAAATTGGATTTGTGAAAATTAAAACATTTTTTTAATTAAAAAACCCTTAAAACTGTGAAAAATTTTAAAAAATAAGTGTATAAACTTATATTAATGTTTACTTAATTTACTGTGTTTTTGCCAGCTTTCCCTAACGGTCAGATTTTGGTCCCATTCCGACCAAAATCTGACCGATTATTATAAAGTTATACTCTAAAAAATTAGTATTAAACGCAATTCGTAACTACTACGGTATAGTAGAAAATCTACTTGGAACTTGTATCTTTCATCTATTTGTATCTAATAGAAAATCTATTACCAACATTAGGACCATGAAGTATGGGGAAACATAATCTGTTTTCCGTGTTATAGGTTATTATAGGTATGACAGTTAGAATTTATTCAAATATAACTGCTTCAAGTAGACTCATTATTCAACACAAATAGTACTTTTTTAAGAGTGTAGACAGGTTCCAATCATGGAACCTATCTAGGATTTCCAATCATGGAACCCATCTAGGATTTCCAATCATGGAAGCCATCTAGGATTTCCAATCATGGAACCCATCTAGATACAAGAATACTTGATCCAAGCTTGGATCCTCAATTGTTTCCAGACTCAAATTCCATTTATGGTTCCAACCCAGTTGTTTTTCTTAGGAATTCTTATGAATTCACCATAATAAACACATATTTGCAGAAGACTTTTCGAAAAATCAGAAGAAGCTTTTCACCACTCATCTCCAACTTTGAAGTTCCTAAGTTGGTTTGACTGACCAAGGAAATATGTCTGCCTTGAATTACAAGGCGACGTTTCGCGAATAAATATAACGCAAAACGCGCGCAAAATAATTGCCCGTCAACCATTTCTCATAATTTTCGACTTTCTCACATCCGTCCCTAACCTCGCAAAATTAATGAAACACGCGGCGCGCTGCAAAATGCGTTCGATGTTTATTACACGACGGCAATTACTCAGCCCGACACCGGATTACTTCAGCAATCCGAACGCGTCGCGGCGTCGCGCTCGGCGAACATAAATAATAGTTAAATTAACAATCTGCCCGTAATAATGCTGCGAATATCCAAGACGGGTTAACGGACTTAGGGAAGAGCCGCGTGGACCGCCGCAGAATAATTAGCACCGGAAGAGCGTGGCGCCGCGATCCAATAATTACTCGTCGAGCGAATGATTTGCTCTATCGCGTCACGATTCCGCATGCATAATTGTTTGACAAATTAAATAAACCGGGTGCACGCGGCTCATGAATCCCAAGCAGCCTTTTTCACGTTCGCGCTGATTAATGCAGCCACTTAGGGCATGCTCCTCCGTCGTAAAACGTCGGAGAACAATCGCGGCGCATTTTTGTGTGAAAGAAGAAGAAAAAGTAGGGTTAGGTTGGGTGTGGCATGGAAAGAGTGGCTTCTTGAGAATATTGTGGTTTCAGTTTGTAGTCTGATTTCGGTGGTTTGAAAAAAATTAACTGGGGATTTGGAGAAATGACTTTGAAGATTTATTGTTGAGTGAAATTCTGTCTTAGAAGGAACATTTTTGTTCAAAGTGGCAAAAAATCGAAATAATAGGAAATGACAGCATTTCGGAGGTTCCAACCAGAGCCATTTCTCCGAAGTGATCTCGATGATCACTTACGAAGAGATTTTTGATAAGAATATTTTTCCGAGCCTCGACGAAATAAAGTTCGGCACTATATTCACCGGGCCATAAACTTAACACCAATGACTGCTACGATCAAAAACTTCTTGAATCCTACCAACCCGACGAAAACTCTTGAAAAACGATCGACAACCGCCGATTCTTGCAACTCCACCGAAAGTCACGTTGAATCACATTTTATCGCAAACGACGGCATCGTGAACTCCCGGTGAGCCGTAAAAATTATCGAGCTCGTAACACTGCCCGCGATCGTCTAATTAAAATTCCGCTGACGCGATATTGAGATATTTATAACGAATTTCAATATTGGCTGCTGTGTCTTAAAGGAATATGGTAAACGTGAATGAATAATTAATTTTTTGACCGAGTCTTTCTGTACACAATCATCCTTCCGAATTTCGCATGAAATCCCAGCGTCATCAGCTTATATGCATCATAATATAGATCCTCATGTATGGATCGTCATCTATGGAATATCATATGTGGAGATTCACATATACATCATCATATTTGAATCATTATATCTGTGGTTTTGAGGAAAAATCAGTTGAGTCACTTTTTTGTGATTTTGAGATATTTGTGTTTGAAGTTTCAAAAGTAAACTTTTGCATTTTTATATCAATCTTCTTTATGTCTATTGGATACCATTTCGAACGTGTTTAATTTTGTATAACAATGTTCATGCAAGGTGAAACATTCCAAATCGAATTAATATAATCAGTAAATAAATTTCCTGAAACGGGCGAAACTATTTTTCCAAGAATTTGGCCGAAACGTGCTCTTTTCGCGGACACGCGAAACATGCTCATTTTCACCAGACGCTTTTTCGTAAGACCTTTGAAACGTGCTTTTCTTCGTAAGGCACGTCGATATATGGTTGCTCAGAAGGGGATCATATATGGATCATCAGATTTACCATATCGACTATATGAGTGATATATGCACCAAATAATAATCGTCCGGTATAGACCATGTGTGAAACATAATATGGTTGCATGTTGATTTTGTGTTGTTTACATTCTTAAAACAGTTCTTTTATCGCAATAAGAATCCTTTCATTATAAAAATAAAAGCAATAATAAAAGCAATAGTTTTAATATGATACAATTTCAGTTAAAAATAAATCTTGTCAACATAGCATTAAAACAAACCGATTTTCACAAAGCTACAGTCTTTTTAAGGATACTCACTCGTGTGGTGAGGGGGAGGGGCTAGGTACAATTCAAAGTGTGTTATATTATCGAATTATTGAAGATATTGATCGAATTAATGTTATAACTTGTTCAATGAGGCCTGGAGGTAATATAAAACCATAGTTTTATAATTACCAAATATTACAATATTTGTATTTCAATGCTGGAAGTTTAGACTATGGTGTTGTCATAGAAAAAATGCAAACTTTTACTTTTTATTGAATTTGGTTTTTTTAAATTCAAACCTTGTTCTCTGAAGGATTCTCTACAAGTTCACCATTTCAAATTCACGAAATTTACCACTGTAATAGTATTAATCGTCCATTGTTTACAATGTTTCATGTATTCATTCAATTAACTAAAGTGATTTGTGATTAAGTTATAAAAAGAAGTCAACATTTTCATCGGTGCACTTGTGAACCGATGTTGTTTGAAGAGAATCCTTCAAACAACAGTGTTTGACTTTTAAAAACCAAATTCAATAAAAATTAAAAGTTTCGCTGCATTTTTTCTATGACAAAACCATCTTCTTAACTTCAAGCATTGAAATATAAATATTGTAATATTTGGTAATTGTAAAACTATGGTTTTATAATACCTCCAGGCCTTATTGAACAAGTTATAACATTAATTCGATAAATATCTTCAACTAATTCGATAATATAACACATTTTGTATTGTACCTCGCCCCTCCCCCTCACACCTTAATAGAACATGAACATTTTTAAGAATGTAGGTGTTGCACATTTAATCTGCGTAAGGCAACGTTCAAAGATACTTAAGAATATTCGAATATCCTCGTTTTACCCTCCGAAACACATCGTAAACGTCATTACATATTAAAACCGCATCATGAACCCCGGCGCGCCATAAAAAATTATCGTACTCGTAACAGCCGCCGCGATTATCTAATTGAAATTCCGCCGCCGCGATATCGCGATATTTATCCCGAATTTCAATACCGGCCGGTGTATCTTAAATGAATATGGCAAACGTGAATGAATAATTAATTTCGCGCTTCGTGTCTTCGTGTGCGCCGGAATTTGTGTGAAATCAATGAGCACCGGCCGCGGTCGTCGTTTCGGTCCGTCTGTTTCGGCCGCACGCCCGCCGAATAACAATAAAAGTGTCTGCTCCGGCCAAAACCGCGCTAAATCCTAATCTCCGGGCAAATTTATTCGCCGACAAAACGCGTCGTCGCGCTTAGTCCAGGAAATGTTCGCGTTTCGCGCGGCGCCGATAAAAACGCCGGAGAAAAATGGCCGCGCGGCGGAAGTGAAACTTGATCCGGCGCACACGTTCCGCGCTGGCAAAAAGGCGCGCAAAAACGCGCTTCGACAATCTCGAGATCGATTTGCCGGGTTCAAAGGGCGCGTTGACAGCGCCGCAAACCGGGCGCTCGAATCGCTAAGTGCGCGAGAGGCGCCTTTGAAACGCGATAGTCGAATTTCGAGCAGTCGACATGGAAATCTCCGGATCGAATTTCGCGCGTCCGACGGACTGCCGGCGAAAAAGGGCGTGGCTTTGACGTCGAGGCTTTCCGGGAAATCCAATTTTTCGAAGAGTCGCGGAAATTTGGTTACGGCGAGTTCGAAAGCGAAGACGCGCTCCGGTGGGTGCGAAGCGGACTTTCTGGGACAGTTAGTTTGGATGGACTTGGGCGGAAAATAAAGGATTACGGGCGGAGAAAAAAGGGATAGTGAGAGAGTAGAAATGTTTGGCAGAATTTGATTAATAGTTGATCATCCCGAAAATGAAATTGTTTGGGATCAAGTTTTGGTTATTTTTGTAAACTGATCGTCAGTAGATCAAATTGGGGTGTGTTTACAGAATTACGATCAGTTTACAACCAAAGTGATCAAAATTTAATTATAATTAAACAATATGGGGCAAACATTTTTTATTCGGGAAAATGCTTCGTTAAATCTATGAAGGATATGGGCAATTCTCTAGAACTTTTAACTTATGAAAATGTATAAAGGAAAAATTGAAATCAATAGCACAGCTTTATTTCAATGATTATTATACCTATTACTGCATTAATAAACTTATTTTGATGTAGAACATTGAAATTTCTTATGCGCTCGTATAAAAAACAATAATAATTCATTCAACTCATGTAAGAAATCTTAGTTTTTGACATCCAAATGTAACCCATGTTAACCGTGACATGTCCAACTCGATATAAATCCGATTTCAATATATTTCAACAAAACAAGGTAATGCACATACTTAGCAATGCCTCAGCATTCTGTGCGTATTTCAAAATTTACAAAAATAGTTAACAATTTAGAATAATTGCACATACCATTTCATCTTACGGTCTTGACATGAAAAGTTGGGACA
>JABFPB010001543.1:0-24578 GCA_022817645.1 Ceratoteleas bidentatus | reverse complement strand
GACCTGCTGGAACTCCATATTGAGTGAATATTTAACTCCCATGACACCCATTTAATTCCGGATTTTTGCTGTGTTCAATCTTTTGTTATGAATGTTTTTTTACAAAAGAACTAACTCCGTGGTAGCAGACTTTAGACAACACCTTAATAATCATTTGTATTTTTTAGTATTGCTTATATTCCAAAAAATTAAGACTAACAAAATTTGATTTAATTTTAATTAGATCTGAACTTGAAACTTTTGCAATATAACTCCAAATAACAACCAAATTTCCGATTTTAAGTAAAATAATTACAAAATGTCAGAACAACAACATACAACAAAATGTTCTCTCCACTCTCTTCAACATTTTCAACCCCATCCTCTAACAAAAACTCCGCAATCACAAAACTTCCTTTCCATTCCCCACAACCGAGTTACATAACCTCAAAACCACCACTTTTCCAACACCGCCCTCCAATTTTCAGCATCAATAAGATCAGCAGCCCCCAAAATAAGATCCTACGCAAACTCCCCTTGAATACCCGATTCCGCCAAATTTTTCCCCTCTGTTTAATCGACGTTTCCCGGCCGACGACACCTCCCCAGAGATGGCGCTCGTCGTTTGCACAGTCCGCCCGTTCCCCCGAAAAACCGCATGCATATGCACCCGGTCCGCGGCTCGTCGCGTCCGGTAGGTGTCGCTGATGAAGACACCGTAATCCGCGGGGCTGCGGGGTTCCGCTAATTCGATTAGCCCGCGTCAACTCCGGGACGAGCGGAAAAGTCTCGGCGCAATTTCGGCCGGGATCACTGAAACGAGCCAGGCGGGCGAAAAGTTGGGTGCGCGCGCGCGTTTCGGGATTTCGGCGGATGATAAAGGGAATGACAGTGAAAGATAGTGAAAAGAGGAGCTGCTTGTTCAGCAGATTGGTATCAATGGAGACAAATTGAGTCGGCCGGTGATCGATGGAGCTCACCGGCCGTGACGTGAAGTTCCGCCGGCAACGTGTGCAACGTTTTCCGCCCGGCGAAGTTTGCGCTTTTGCCGCGGATCGCGCCCTTTTAATCGCCGAATTAAACGAGCGCGCGTATCGCCGATCGGCGGAGGCCGCGCCTCTCCCGGCGATATCAGCATAATTGAGTCGCGCGCTGTGCAAACGCAGACAACCGGCTTTTAGTTGATTAGCGTAACGATGCGCCGAATTCGGAAGCGCGACGCGAATCTCGCCGACCTGACGCGGATTCGCGGATGCGACTGATTGGCGACTTTCGGGAGGGGAGGGGGGAGGGGCGCGATTCCTCGGCAATCTGCGCCTCGGCGCAAAAATGTTGCCGGCAACGCTATAGGTAATTACGTTATTAGAGCGCGCGCCGGGTTGCTTACAATGTTATCTGGGCGGGCCGCGGCGTTCGCCGTCTTGAATTACCGCGAGTTACAAAAGTCACGCAAAGTTTGATAGCGACCTGGAAAGTTTACGAGATGAAAAGTATTTTCCCAGCGATTACTCCTTTTTTCCACTTAATTTCGCAATCTTTTGTGCGCGCGCGGAGCATTGTTGCTTTCGAACCATTTTTTCTCATCGCCCTAATGAAAGGCCGGAATTTTCGTTGCGCCGCGCGCGAAAACTTTCCGCCCCGGCTAATAAAGGCCAAATGGGAAATAGCACTCGATTCCTTAAATCTTTGTTCATTTTTCCAGGGGCTACATATCTCACGCCGCTCGGTGTAGATGGAGATTTGCGCGCATATACGAGGATACGTCTGTGTACAATGTTGCAGTTCGGCTAGGGCCAATCTTCGTTTAATGAAACGTTAATTTAGCACTTAGCAGACAACGCCCTCTATTTTGTGTATATATTCGTCGTATCTAAGGCGCGCGATGGCGAATCGATAAAATGAGATTTCCCGATGGAATAACGCGGTAAGGGCCGAATTCTACATTAATATACGTATAGGTTTCGGCGAGGGGCGCGCGCACGAGAGACTTAAGTCGATTTTAATTTGGTCGAGACAGAAATTAAAAGGCAACGATCCAAGGACCCGACGGTTCAGATTAGCGGCAGTCTGCTCTCGAGGATTTGAGTGGCGCGCGATACACCGAGCGACGACCGGATATTCAATTTTTTCATTCTCGTTCCTTCGAGTGGCAAAAAACTGCCGGATTACGCCTTCCGGCCGGAATGAATGTATAATTCGATATTTGCCCTGCACCGCTTTCATGATAATTTCGGAAACGTCAGCAGATTAATACATCGTCCGCATCCCCCGCGCCCTTCCCCGACAAACTAATTAAAGTAATTTCGCGTCGAGATAAGTGCATTTTTCATTGCGCCGGTAACAAACGAGAATGCGCGATAAGCGATCCCGGGATCGTCTTATGCACTCAAAAAATTATTCGACGACGATAACATTATCGTTTTCTACCATTCAAGTTAATAACGCATTATTATTCTATTTCATAGAATGGTCGGTAAGAAAGTTAAAAATTTAGCGAAAGTTTCTCGAAACCGCGAGCTTTAGTTTTTATTTTTTAGCAGAATCGTGCAATGAAATAATTTATAAGCACAGTTCAAAAGCTAAAGTATTTATGTTTTTAATTATGCTCTGAACACGAATATATAGGGTAAATTATTAAGTTGTAATTTTTCACAAACTTTTGTGAAAACAGTTTTAACAATTTATTATAACAACACATTTTAACAATTTATGTTAGTGTATAACGTTTCAATCCATACACTATTATTTTGGATAATCTTCAGGTACATAATTTGGAGAGATTATGTGAGAGTTATAGTTATAGTGAGACTTAATATGGATTTTCACGTGAGAGCCAATCGTTGTGCTTAAACAATGCCTATGTTTTGTAGACAATGATTATGTCCACACACACAAAGTCTCATTTTCACTGCAGAATATGAGTCAGTATGTAAAGCTGACCCAAAATACGGATTGAAAAGTCATATACTGACATAAGTTGTTAAATTCAAGTACCCTAGATGAAGAAATTCAAAAGTACAAAAGTACCTTTTAATTTTTCATTAAAAGGATTTTCTCATCAGGCAAATGCCAAACGGTAAATCCTCTGAAAAAACATCCATTTGTCCAAAAATGATTTTTTAAAGTGCATTTTTCCAAAACCCAATCATTGAAATGGTCGTCAAATCGTCTCTTTTTCCGGGATTCCCTTTCGTCCCATCTCTTTGACTTTATCTCCTTCACCGTCCACCGTCACTGAGACCAACAGAGCACCAATTCGAGAAAAACCCTTCATAAGGTCACTCTCGTCCACTCGAGCCCGATCACGTATTCAATAAATTTCAATTAATATTGAAATTGGCTGCCGCTTCGCGCGATCGGTACAGCGGGTTCCGAGTTATGACGTCGTTAGCCGGTCGGCTCCTTAAATGAGCGTCGGCGCTGTCGAACGTCGAATTTACGAGGGGAACGCGCGGCGATCGCGCACGTCCGGGGCATTTCGCGGATCCGGCCGGCGCTTTCAATTATATCCGCATTACCGCGGAACGGCGCGCTATTACGCCAAGACACGCGGCGTGGGGGCGCTCGCGTCGTAAAAAGTCGCGCCACGTATGAACGCGGCCGGGATTGCGCGGCGGCCCGTCGCCGTTATCGTCGTCATTAATGTTATTAGCGTTATTATTAACGCCGCTTCCTGCGTCAGATAAATGAATTTCCGCGGCCGCCGGCCATAACCGTTACGAAAAATGACCGGCCCTCTATCGGCGTAAGCGGCCGGCCGTTTGCCGAACGGCAAAGTAAATAGTTACGGTTCCCGCGCGTACCTTCGCAACACAATACGTAATCATTACGGACACTTTATTTCGGGAATTAACTTTACTATCGATTCGGCGCTAAATGGCCGATACGGTTAGATTTGGAATGCCGCAGTTGCCGTAATGCGCTTTTCATTCATGGCGACGATACCCATTCGCGCGCGCGCGATGGAAATTAAATTTTGCGCGCGCGAAAAAGGGCCGATTGCCGCAGTTTTTGCTGTCGCGCGCGTTATTGACGGTAAGACGGCTCAGGAAGCTCGGCGAATTTTCCGTCGATGTCGCGGAAACCGCGAGCTCTGTGAAAAAAGCGACAATATGCCGCGAACGGTAAAATATCGCTCTGATATGCTTACAAATTCACGGCGAGCGGCGCAAATCAAAACATGTTCCTTCGTTATAATATGGCCGTAAATAATGTTCTCGCGTAAATGATATATTGTAAATCCCGCATGTTTGAACAGACCTTGGCGCTTTCTTTCGCGTATCGCGCGGGAGCACTCGATTGTGTTCGCGCGCGGCCGGAAATACGGGAAAAGGGAGCGCGGAAGATTCATGGAGTCGCGGGGAGTACGACATGCGGCGATCGGCGGGCAAAAAATTATGCACCCGGGAAAGCCGATTGTCAATCGCGTCGAGTGCCTGGATTCGATATAAATTAAAGCGAAATGGAAATGGATGCTGATAATTATAAGCAAATAGATATTATAAGCAGGCTCATTTGAATAATTATAATGTCCACATGTGTGTACTTAGCTCTCCATTAATAGGCGTTATCAGTCGTACCTTCGATTCCGCCACTAAACGATCCAATACACGATATCGTGACAAAGCGCCCGTCTAATTATTGCATGTGCTTAATTTCAAGGCAGAACACTAACCGTAATTGATGTCGTTCAGTAAAAGCTATCGATCTACAGCGTGACTTCCGATAATCAGTATCCTCATTTCCTCTTGTTTTGCAACTGACTTACACATCAACGCTGTCTGCAAATACCGCGCCAATGCCATTGTGTTCCATCAGATTTCGCGCTTCGCGATTCTTATCGATTATTTAAAGAGTAAAATGTGATCAGTGTTGCATAGCTTTCCAAGGCACTAAGAAGGCTATGACTAGTTCAATTTTTCTAGTTTGAACTGTTTAGTAAATGGGTGAATACTAGATAGTTCTACTAGAATGGTTTAGTGAATGGTAAATTTAGTTTCTCTATCCACACTGTAAAAAATATATGTTAAACTAATTTAATAAAATCAAGTTTCTGGACTGGAGACAACTTAATCTCAAAATATAACGCGCTGTTTTGACAATGCGTGCGTGCCTTGTTCGCTCCTGTAGAATCTACAGTGGGAAAAATAAACCACTGATTCAGTATTGGCTTCCAATACTGATAACCTGAAAAGAGACACTGAACATATGCTTTTCAATTTTACTGCGTTACACAACGATCTAAATTCTAGCTAGTTTGTCTATCAACGTACTAGATACTGAATAATTAAACTTGCCTCTGCTTCTCTAGTATCTATATAATTTTTTACTTGTAGAAGAGGAATGATTTGCATGAATCACTCGACTTATTTTCGGGTATTTCATTTGACAACAGCATTTCATCTGGAGCTGGAAAAAGTAGGCTTCGGAATCGTTTTTTGGTTTCCGTTTAAAGGAGGATCGGGCTGCGGAAAAAGTATCTCTAAACGTTTACGAATATTGCGCAGCGAGATTGGCGGCGGAAAATAAATACTGTACCGCGATTGGTTCTATTTTCTGCTGTGAGTATCGTTTGCTTCTTCGACGCGATGTATTACTTTTGCGATACACTTTTCACGCGTTTGAACACTTTTTGCACGCGAATTTTCTGGCTCCTCTTACTTACGAAAGAATATCTTACCGCGCGGTATTTTACGACGAAATTATTATCTCAAAATTACGACGTGATTTCGAGGCTCGCCGTTTTTCATCTGCGCCTAAACGTTCCATTTGTTTTTTTCGTCATCGACGAAATCGTCCGCTCGCTTCATCAAAAGTAATAATTGCGTTTTAATATTTTCATTCTTCCGTAGCCGAAGCGTAACGGCAATTTGTTCAGCGTACAATGGCACGGCAATCGTATATGTAAAGATAGTTGCGTGAAATGTGAAAATTGTAGAGCAAGTTGGACGCACGAAATGTAATATTATTCGTGCAGTTTAACCAACCATGCTCGTTTGTTTAGCATTTCAATGTGAGTTAGCGCTCAGCAATTCAGCTATTTTTGTCGAAGCCAAAGCCCGGGAGACCGCTTTGAACTTTGGCCTCGCCATAATTTTCGCATGCATGGCGATTCGGCTAACATGATTGATATCGAAAAATGCGCCGAACGGGGCTGCGTTTTTAACCAATTTTTACGACGACTCGCGCAAAAGCCAATTGCTTTTCACGCGAGCAGTTACAATGCGCCCGGCGAATCTCCGCAGGATTGACCGGGACGCGCGTTCGACAATCATTCGTGGTATTAATAACGTGACGTTCAGCGGCTTTGGCGCGCGATTCGAAAATTCACAGACGGCTTGTTTGTCGCGACGGGACGGGGAGGGGAACGGGGAGGGGGGGGCGCAGTTGTGCACGTAGCGCGGCGTTTGCGCGGGCATTTCGCGCCCCGGCTGATATTAATTTTCGTCGAGAGTTCGTAACATCTTTTAGCAGGATCGCTACCTTTTGCGTCTCATTTTAACGTTATCCCTTTATCACTCGCTCGTTAACTCGGCGAGAATTTTTAATTTCAATTTTAACGCTGGGAAAAACTGAAGTGAGGAAAGAGAAACGCGATTAAAAACGAAATGAGCGAAAAAAATGAGCGGAGTTCAGTGAACGGCGCAGCTTTTTGAGACTGTGATTTAAAAACACATTTGTTTCGAGGCAGTCCTTAGGAGGCAGTTTCGTTTGTCAAAAATAAATTCAGTCTGGAAATTATTGTTTCTTGTATGTTCGTATTCTTTTGTGGAGTGAAAATATTTTTGAATTACATTCTTTTGAAGATATGGATAATTGTTTTTGGTATTATTTTAGGTGAGCAATGCGGTTTCTTCAGACATTTTGCACCATATGAGTTAACAGAGGGAAACCTGATGATTGGAGAGAAATTAACGATGTGTGAATTGAACGTAACTGAATTGTTTAACATATCACTACGGTTCTTGTAAATGAGCTATTTTCTAATTGTGTTCATTATGATACATTGCAAATTTGCATTAAATCACTGTATGTATCATTTTCATTGTACCGAGATAGTGCGTTTGTACAATACAGAGGAAACGCTGTTAATTAAGATCTGTTCGAATTGGCAGTTTCCATTTATGTTGAACACTTTTTTCGCATAAAACGTATTCGATAAAATTTCAATGATTCGAACATACTATTCCAACATTAGCTTATGTGTGATTGCATTCAATCAGTTCCGAATAGTATTTAATGATCGAAATTATAAAAATGACATTCTCCTAATTGCTATTACCTCTTTTCCAACTTTCTATTTATAATTATCAATAACGATTGCAAAAACGATTGCTCCAGAGAATCTTGAAGCAGACATTAACAGTCCTGCACTGTAAAATTATCTAAATTGCTCGAGCGTAGTGCTTTTTTGCACACTCCACCGGCGCAAGTGGTCGCCATATTTTCGACCAATCACCGTCTGTAATGTGATAATTGGTTCAGCGCTTCGTGTTTTACACTTGGAATATATAGAATATCCACATCTGCAATATCGAATATAATCGTCTATAGGTATAGACATACTCTGAAAATCGGCGGCTATAATATAACGAGTGTGCGTCGTCACTCGTGTGAATACGATTGTCTAGCCACAAAATCCCAATAGTTCTGCCGGACTGGCAGCAACAATGGCCGTGCATTAACCTTTGTGCAGTTGTAACTGCAGTTGCGAGATAGTAGCTCTCATTCTCGTACACTTTCTCGTTCTCTTGTTGGCTTTCCCTCCTCATACCATCTCTTCGAAAACGGGAGGTTTGACTTCACAAAGGGAAAAGCGCAGCGACTAGGAGGCATTTACAACCATTTCGCGTAATCTCAACAAATACATTCATCGGTCCGGCTAGCCGACACGCAGTGGACGAACCAATTAACTTCGTGTCCTCATCCAAAACAGACGTCCAAGTCGACGCGACGGCGAAATATACATCAATTTTCAGTCTGACACTTTATCAGCAAATCTATCTGAACTCAATGGTATTAATATTCGGGGATGAAGTTTGAACTGCTGAACTCGTAGTTCTCTCGAAAACCTGCTAACCAAACCAGCAAATATCTTAAGGATTAATACATCCATATGGAAAGTTGAAAAATCAAACACAAGTTGCAGTATAACAAATTTTTAATTTGAGCAAAAAAGCTACAAAAATGTTGACATGGCAAAAAAGTCAGTTTAGGATGGATAATAGAAAACATTTTTTGAACAACTTTTGGATGAAGCTTGTAACCTCTTTAAAATTTAAGTTCAAAAGTCTAAAACCAGTTTTTTGGTTGGCTTTTAAAAATGATGAGGGTAAGTCGCGTTGATCATTCAAATGTCAGAATTATAATTTACGGCGACTCCTCCCCTTCACATTGTTGTGCGTGGTATTAATGAGACCGCAAATCTGCGCAAAACATTGAATTCCCTTTTTTGATTGGCTCGTCGCAGCGACGTCGAAGGCCTTGTTGACTGAAAACATATCATCATCCCCTCGGAATCCCCGCAAGTCCACCTAATTACACTTGCAAATTGAAAATCAGTGATTGAAACCCCGGGACGTTCGTCGGCGGAGCCTGACGAACATTCATTTTTGCCGATAGTCTTCCATAACGAACCCTTCATCACCGCGCGATAGTTTATCCTCGCCCCTATAAGGGATCAAGAAAAAGTGCACTTTACCCAATAAATCGTCGACTCGTCGTTTTTCTTCCCTTCGCGCAGATTTTCCTATCATTCTTTCTCTTTCGATCATGCGTTTTAAGAAAATACGAAGCTCAGAAAATCTCATATATGGCGTGGCTCGCATAAAATAGGCTGAATAAATCACACCGCCGGAGAGAGGGCAAGACAAACTTTCGCTCAAGCCCGGCGCAGCTTCCATACTTGCGCCCCCTCCCTCCGCCGAACTCTTCGCTCTAAGAAACGCCAACTCCGTCGGCGCGCTCGCTCCGTCTCGCTCGCGCCCACGAAGCGCCGCGGCTTCTCAATTGAGCATCGCGCAGGTCTAAGGAAACTGATATTGCCGGCAATATCCAGTTGTTTGCATTGATTTGGGCTGTCTGAGAATCCCGAAGAACTATTCCTTCCCCACACTCGCGAACCCCGGCCGATCCCACGCCTGCAGCTCCCGCGCTCGCAATTCCTCCCTATCTTCGATACTTTGAGCATGTGCGCATAGATTATTGGAAGCCTCCGTGCGGAAGTTGACGCGAGAAAAAGCCTGCCTACGCGTATTCGCGTTTAACGCTTTTTTATACCAGGCTCTTATATTTCTGTGTGCACGGGGCTGCTTTCGTATTCCTTTCAAAGTAGAGCCGCATTATCGCGGCAAACTAATAGTCACGGTAAACGGCACCTGAGACAAACGGACCGCTGCCAAGTGCAAATGTATCGCTTGATTGGGTTTTTGCATTTTTTCAATTGCGTTTTGGAGATGATATTGCCGAGGTATTCGGGGGACTCTCAAGGAGCGGAAAATCCTTTATGGCACTGGTTCGGTGAAAGGAAAGGTTTCTTGAACTGAATAATCTTAGAATTTTTTATATTGTTTGATCAGGATTACTGTTTGTAATTCGGATTTTTTGGCAAAGAAAGATAACGTGGAAAAATTTGGGAATTAGTAGGCTAAAAGAAGGTTCCTACGTTTACACTAATTAATTTTACATTAAATTTCATTGAGTAAAATTTACTATATCATTCACGAGAAGTTGTAATATTTGATTAGTAGATATCTCGTGATTACTGTATGGCATGGTAAAATTTAACATTTTTCTTATTGTAGAATTTATACAAATTATTTATCTCGAAGATGAAATTGAATAAACAGAGCCAATTTTGGTTTTTGTTCCGATACCGCAAACAATTAAACAAAGTACCCCAGGAGTTTGGGATTTTATATAATACAAAAATGTTACCACAGAATTTAATCAGAATTATCATTTTGTATTAGTGTGCTCATAGGAGCATCATCATAAGGGTTGAAAATACTTCCACGGTCGAGAGTTATGACGAGATAAAAAAGATTGATAGTTGGAAGTCGTGGAAATCAGTATCCTCGGATGGCGCCATTATGGCGTCTAGATTCTGCAACCCTAACGTTTGTTTCTGCTACGTTAATAATGGATGACGAAGGCAAATGCAAGTGAACGGAGACAAAGTGTATTGATGCGAACTAATCATCAAAATTACTTTCTAAACTTCTTCCCCATCATTGAACCAGTCATCAAAAAATTCTGCCAAAGACATTAAAATATTCTTCTACTTCTTCCGGCGCCGAAAACAATTTCTCCGCAATTTTGATGCAATTTTCGAAGCCGTTCGCGCCACCGAATTCCTGCCCGATAGTTACCCATCACTTATGTTATTGCTATAGGAAATCGCCGCCACTACATCACACCATTCCTCACCCCTCGTCTTAGCGACTAAATTTATATTTCATTCCTCAAAAACGCGTCCGCCGCGGCGTTTATAAATATTTGGCTCCCAAGATTCGACTGCGATTCCTGCGCGACAGGAAATCCAATAAATCAAGCAAAGAACAATCAACACGTAAAATTAATGGTCTAAGAAACGCGCCCGCTCATTTGTCACTGTCGGAATAAATTATTGATAGTCCATAAACTTTTTGTCCGCGCTGACATGTTTATCAATCTGTCGCGCAAAACTGCTCGTGCAAAAGTGAACTCGAGCCTTTTTCGGCTCTTTCCCCGTCCTTAAATTTCGCCGCCTTCCGTTCGCAGACTCGCACTCGACAACACACTCGTCGAAAAAGCCCGGGCTCCCAGCGAGGCTGCCAAACGAAATTACTATTAAACCTCCATGCATTGTTCGTCGACCGATTAGCCGCGGCCGAGGCGTTTCCAGCGAGTTGACGCTGAAATAATGCGCCGGCCGGGCGCAAATGGGCGTCCGAGCTCGAAAGAAGCTCGTCCCACGTAATGGGCTGGCGTGTCTCTAATACTCGTACGAGCGGCGCGTCGCTCGCGGAAATTTGATGAGCGCGTCTTTTAGCGGGTCTTTCGAAAATACAATGGCCAAGTCTTTGCCGCTCGATTGACCGCTCTCAGGCCGCGATCGCTCTTAAACCCGGGCGATGACGCTGCCGTGGAATAAAGTGAGCGGATCGTGGCTTACGTGGGCCGAAAGACGATAGCGAGTGAATGCCGCTTCCGGCGCCGCCGTGCCCCGGCACAATAGTTTTAGCTTCGACAATCGGCTGATTGGGAAGAATTACGAGACGATTGTTCGACCAGGGTGAAGTGCCAAGAACGGGAGATTGAAATGCGAATGTGTCGTCGGGGAAAGGACGGCGAAATCCGGACCGGGCGACGGCAAAGAGTGGCGGCGGCCGGCCAGGGTCGGGGGCCGCTAACGAGGACTAGAAACACTCCCTCCCGGGGCCTCGGCGTCACGCGCAGACGAGACCTAACGTCGTTTCGGATCCTGAAAACTCGCCGCCACTTATCCCTTTATGCCCGGCTATCACCTGAGTCATCGTTACGGCTGCCAGGCTTTTCGAATTTCACTTTTCCGTTGGTTTTAACTTTCATCCGCGCCGCGCCAGACACTAACGAACGCGACTTTGACGGCTGGAAAAGTCTGAATTGCGAGTACAGGCTCGCGGTTAAATAAGTACGCGACGCTCTTTTTTCGCGGCTACTCGCGACGGAGATGCCTGCTAGGTTGGAGTAAAATATTATTGTTGAGTAGCGAGGGAGATTTGTGCCCGTTTTTCGGGTTATTGGTTTTTTGGAAAAAGATTGGGGGGTTGGGTTTAAGGGGACTCTCCACGCATAAACGACGTGATTTTAACATTTTTTCACATTGTCGTTTATAACTTTTGTTTCGTGATAGTTATAAAAAATCCGACCGTAATGTTTGTAATCCTCTTAGTAACGAACAAAATGACTCTAAAAACAATAAGATTGATTGTAATTTGAGCTCCTATTAACTCTTCGAAAATTGGGGTTTTTTTACAATTTTTTGTGAATTAATATTAAATAATTGATTTTTGAGGGTTTGCGCTACAGATTATTATTAAGGGACCTAAATTCTGCATAAGACCAAAAAATCAAGGTCATTGGAGTAAAACTGACGAAAGTAGCCATTTTCGTGGAGAGTCCTCTTAACAATTGTGGGGTGAGGGGAATTTTTATTGAAAGATGTTAAAAAAGGGGTTGTGAAATTATGGTGAATGTACGGTGTACTATTGAAAGGAATGTAATATAATCCATTTTCGTAACCAAAGATTTTGTTATATTCCAAGATTTTTTAATATTTAATAAAATAAATAATCATAACTAATTATTCATAATTCATTTCAGTTTCAATTCTCATTCTTCATTTATTTTAACTTTGAATAGTGTACAATTTGTATTAATAATTTTTCACTTCCGTTTCATTCAAATCATATCCACATCGGTTCGTAATTATTATTCTAACAAAAAGCTGTATTGCTGATCAGATTTCACATGTAAATCACTGCGAAACTCATCAAAACTCATGAAAAACATCTAGTTGAAATGTGAATTACCAATAACATAAAAGACTCCTTTTTTAGAATGTAAAATATTGTAGTGGAATTAATTATAAAAAAGTCGGCATTTTTTAATAAAAAATGAATATCTCGTTGCTCTTCGCTATAATATTTTAGCTGATGTACTATTCAATATGTTATTACATCCAAATTCTTTTCGGTAATCAAGTTACTAAGTTCTAAATAAAAAATATATTTCGCGACACAAAATGTTGAATTCATTCAACAACACAATCACTCGGTGTAACGAAATTCCCACAACTTAAAAGATTCAGTTAACCTAACTTATTTTCGTGTAAATGCCGCTACGTTGATTCCATTTCGTTCATATCTACCTCGTAATGGAAGATAATGGTAACATGCAATTCTAAATTCGACAAAATTCAATTGTAAAGTTTAATTCAACAACAAGTCAAACTAAATTGTTGCGCTAGTGTAAGTTCTCAGTAACAAATATCGATACATGCACCTCTGTTACAATGCTGTAACAATTTCAACGCTCATATCCCCAGTGTATTCTACATTTACAAAAATTCCATCCACACGCTTCAACACATTTCCTTCATCCGGACAAAACCTAAAATTCACTCCACCCCAGTTTCTCCTCAGTTTTAAGCATCTGCCTATTAATCCAAATACATAGTTCTTCTCTAAACCGCCAAATTCGCGAAACCCCGACTTTCTCTACTCGCCAATGGAAGCGTCGACATAACGGTCGCGCGGATGATCCCGTCGTACATTTCCGACAGTTTACACGCCAATTCGATTGCAATCGCGACAACTTGTTCCCGTCGGCGCGGTCTTTTATTCGCGCAAAGTTACGCGGCTGACAATAATCGCGCCCTGGCATTATCGCGCTAGTTTACGGACTCAGTCGTTTAGGGACAACGGCTGACGAACGGCCGAGTGACTCGGCGACGCGAGACGCGCAATAAAGGACCAGCGTGGCGGCATAATTGGAAGCTACGAGACACCTAGACGTACGAGCGAACGGCCCCCGATGCATCGTCGGGTAATCGCGCGCGCGATGCGTCAACTTGCGAAATAAGTTTCGCGACAGATGAATAATTCAGCGGCAAAAGCGCCAATCGAAGTCACGGGGTTTTTGCGGCGTTACGTTGTTTAGCGGCGTCGAATTCGCGAAATTGTTTAACGAGACGGGGCAGCCCGGGAATCTCCATAACTTAGCGCGACCGGACAATATGGACAATCAAGCTTCTTCACGGTAGGATGGACAGATTCCTGGCTGCGGTGTCGGCGAGGTTCATATTGAAGGGAGCGAGAGAGAGGGCGGAGAGATGGAGAGAGCGACGAGGATGGATAGGGGAGAGAGAGAGAGAGAGAGACCGAGGGAGGGAGAGGGACAATGGACGAAAGAGGACGGTCAAGACGTGCTCGGCACCCGGGAGTGGCTGCGACAGTTTCAAGCCGACTCGACGTGGGAGCGTTACGGAAACCCAGATTAGTCGGCAGAGTGGCAGGATTGTGGTCAGTGCTTGTTCGATTGGCAGACATTGACTTTAAGAAGGTTAAGCGCACTTCAATCATGCGAGCGTGCAGACGCGGGGACCGCGCGTCTGCAGTAGGGAAAATGTTGCAGTAAATCTTAATACGTCAACTAGTTATCGCAAGTCATCATATGAGATTTGAGTTCAATCAGGATGTGTTCTTTTGTCATCCTTTGTCGTCCTTTGTCTTCCTTGTGTCATTCGTAAGTTCCGAGGGAAAGGGGACATTTTTCCCTTGAATTCCCGGGAAATTTGCGGTAATTTTTTCAATCTAGAAAAATAATTTTCATTGTTATAAAAATAAAATTTGTTTCAAGTTGTTCGAACACAACAAGTGGGGGAATTTCGTGGATATATAACGCTATTCTTCAAATAGGTCATTACGTCAAGATTACTATAAGGTATAGTAATTCTAAACATTTTTTCATAAAATATTTGTCTCACTGCGACAATTTCTTGCTCAAATTTTTTGTCTCTTTTGTTGGGGGCTTTTGCGGTTTTAGGCTGGGTGGAATGGGAGGGTGGAAAAAACTTTGGTCGAAGTGTCGATCGAAGTTGGCACGGTAATTGGGTTGATGTAAAAGAGCGGCGGGTTTGAGTAACGTGCGAATAAAATGGTCGGTCAATTATGCTTTGATGGAGAGCACACGATGTAAAGATGCGGGGCGAGACGCCGCCGCGGGTAGACGAGTAGTAATTATTTTCGCAACACAGTAACACAATTAATTTAAGCGTCGCCGTCGGGCGAGTCCGCGTACAAAAGCGAAATACAGTGTTTAACACTTGGACAACAATATTTCACACGTCGCGCAAGTACGCGCGCACTTTTTACATGTCAGTGCGTGATTTGCATTTCGTGTAATTATTGTTGCCGTTATTGCGCGACGTATAAATGAACGGGAACACTGTTTTCGGGGCGCGGCAACATTGTTCGTGGAGCGCGGTCAAACGGGGAATGAAAAAGGGACGTTGGGTAGGTAAAGAAGTGTTTTTACGAGAGGGGATTTTTTTAAAAGAGACATTACGTGTTTTGTAAGAAAAAGATTTTTTAAAACCCTTGTAATTTTCTAGATTTATTCTTGAATAAAAAATGAGTAGGTTCTATTACATTTTGTTTAAAAACATGTATATAAAAGTGAAAAAAGAACACAGTTCTTTCATTTATAAAAAAATAATAAGTTTCGTTTGCTGAAAATACTTTTTTGATAATTTATATTTAAATGGAGAAATAAATATACCATTCTTACCGTAGAAAAAAAATTGTGTTGAATTTTTAATAATTATATGTTAAGAATTCTAAAAACACTAATTTTTCGTGATACTAATATGTAATTAAATATAAAATATGTGAATATACTCTTTAATACTGGTACGCGACTTCTGATTTGAACATTAAGGCTTCGGAATAACAATTGTAAAAATATTTAAAAGGACTTTTGCATCATATTTACTTGTCAAACTCACTTACGTTTCACTTTAAAAATCACGATTAGCAACTGTCGATTCGAATACTTTTTCGGATCGTCATTGCTTTGATTTCGGCACAACCGGGTTGACATTCGATCAGATATTCGCGGCAGGACAAATATTTGCGAAAAAGGTGACGGACAGGCATATCGAGGTGCAACGCGTAAATTGCTATCGCAATTACGCGCGCTTCTTACCCTCGAGGCCGTCAAAATCAAAAACGCGATGTTGCGGGAGAAAAGTGTCGGACGGGGGCGCGATAATTTTTTCGCCGCTTGGGCGCGAAACTTCGGGTCAAGTTTCGGCGCACGGAATGTTCCACGGAACGGCTGTTCGATAGTTTTGAGTTAGACGTCACGGTAGAACGATTTGCTAGGCAAAACGTTGCAACTCGCAGTAATCCCCCGATAATTAGATCGACTAATCAAGCGGCGCTGTCAAAGAGTTGCGCGCTCCCTTTCGTGTTGAGTCTCGTCATCGACTTAAGCCTGATTACCAAGGACGCGGCAATATTTCCTGCCGTACCTGAACTCGATATGCGTGATAAACTTTATTAACCTGCCTTCGACTTTCTCAGACTCGATTCACCCCAACGCTAACCCTTTCAGCTCGCAACTCCAAGTTGTGACACGTAAATAATGATTGATTACTATCGCGCAGCCAACCTTCCGCGGGGCGCATTTAACAATCTGATTTCAATGCCGTTTCATTACCGCCCGTTTGTGCTCGCTGAAAATGTTAGTTCGCCGCGCAACTCCGCTCGGAGTTTGGCAATTTTCGCGCGCTGATTCGTCGTTTGATCTCGGCCGCGCGCGAAGAGATACCTTTTTTCGTGCGATTGTAAATAATCGGCCTTTGGTTTCGGCATTAAATTTAAGAAGTTTAATAAACTCGGGCGCGCCGTTACACCAGTTTGACGGGCTTTACGGCCTTCTTCTTTCTGACGGCTACAGTTTGCGCGTAATATCGTTGGGGTTATGGAACTATTAAGTGGAAAAGTTCGGAATTACTGCCATCGGTTGTCACTATTAAGGCGAACATAATCGTTACGTGCAATTTTCGATCTTCGTTTATGCGGATAACTTTGCGAGATCGCGGATGAGAAATGCCTCTTTTATTTCGGCCCCGAGTTGCGTCGTGCGGCGAATTTCAGGTGCAACATTCCGTGCAATAAACATTGTAACGCGCGGAAATAATGTCTCCGTATTTTCGGAATCGTTGCGCGGAAAAGTGTCGTTTCAATAAAGGAAGTCTCATTTTCATTTGACTGACCTCAGAATATATAACTGACAACCGATAGCAGATAGTTTGCATATCCAGAGGGGTTACTTGAAAGATTTTTCTTGCAGCGGTCTGACACCCTCGCGGAGATACAATAACGACAAGAAGTAGGGTGCGCTTGTTGAACTCATGCGTGACATTTTAAGATTAATGTCACGTGAAATTTCGCGAGAAAAGCTCGCATCGCCGCGAGACGTTGGATTATTTATTGGTAACGGGTATTTAATAAACCTGGCCGGAGCGCGACGCGATTGGAGGTCGGTCCGACGGGAACGAAGCGCCCCCTAGACGAGCGAAACAGTACGCGAAACGACGGATTATAAATCGTTCCGCAAATTGCGGTAAATGAATCTCCTTGCAATAAGCCGTGGATGTAACTCGACAATGCGTGGATTTAGCCACACGCGCGTATACCTATGTAGACCGTTGCAAATGTTACTGTCTTGCCACCGTCTGATTGTAATTACTTTGCTGGAAAATGTCGAAGTCTTTGTCTGGCCGTTCATTCGAAATCGAAAGCAAAGTAAAAGGACCAAGTTTAATTAACGATACCAGCAGCATCATTGTTCGGCGTTCTCTTTGAGTTCAACGAAGACAATAGCACAAGGGAAGGATGCTGTAGTCCTACTGTATTCGAAAGTTTTCGTCATTTTCGCCCGGGACGTTTCAGCTGCGCACGCTGTCGGCGAAGAATTTGATTTCTCCGTTCCGATTCGAATGATTAGTTGCTGGTTCTTTCGGGGCCAAGAATAGCGTCGGATATTAATGTGGCCCGGATTCGCCGCGAAAAAATCGCCAGTAAAAAGCGCGGGGTAAATACGGGATAAGGCATGCAGAGCGCAATCGGATCAAGCGGAGGTGCCGAGCATGGGGCAAAAGTTCCGCAAATTGTCTTGCAGAATAAGAGGTTTGTTTGGCAACATAAAAAAAGAAGTTGCCGGTTAAGGGCGAGATTGCGCTGGTCGCATTTCGGACGTCTTCCTTCGGGAAAGCCGCATTGTTTTTCCCGTCTTTTCGCTCACGTCGCAGCCCCGGTCCTGACTGTGCCTTAGTTTGTATAAACAAGCGGATTTCCAGCTCAATCGCGGTACGAGTTGTAAGGGGAAAAGTCGACTACCTCGAGTGCTGGTCGAGACACCACTTGTATGTAATTTCATTGGAAACTATTCTTCGATAGTTTCGCGTTGTTCAAATACGTTAATATGATGATTTTATTGAATGTCGTTGCAGGGGATAGAGCCCTTGTTACGTTTTTGCGACGACGAAGAAAGGTTCGAATTTGCATTCGATCGTGGGGATACATTTTTATTTTTGTCCCGTTCCGTGTTGTTGTGATTATCTGTTACGATGTCAGTGAATTCACGGTGAAATGTGGATATTGGTAATGAATTCGTCATTGTTGTCACCCAAGTGAAAAATGCCTAAAAATGACATGAAAAGCGGCGTGAAATGATTTATGTCTACAGAAGCCAGGTTTGTCAAGTTTGATTTGATTATCTTCAATTATCTTACTGGGATTGCTGGTAAGATTGAATCAAAATTGGTCGTTTATCATAGTTTTAAGGTTATATTCGTCTTTTGACCGTTTTATCTTCTATAACAGATTGTACGATCGCGAAATTACCGTTTTGAAAACCGTGTCTGTGTATACATATTGTCACAGTACGAATTAATGCCATTACATTAGCATTGTTTACAAAACGTTATTGTCTCTGGTTAAAGTTTCATACAAGATCATACAAGAAATAGGAAACGTTAATGAAATACTATGCGACTGAAATGTCATAGCACTGTCGTATGTAAAGTTATTTGAAACTTCATATAATTTTTAATGATTTCGCATGATTTTTTTAGATTTATTATGTTATTAAAATTAACAGTTTTTTAAATTTGGATTTCCCAAAATATATTCCGAATTTTGCATTTTTGAAACCAGATTCAAAAAGTAAATAGAAAAGGAAAAAGAGGATAACCCTGCAATCGATATATTATATTTTTTTATTTTGTCTAAAAAGTCAATCACCGAGACTTGAACCGGTGCCCCCTCGGTTAGGAGTTGAATACATTACCACTTGGTCTGAGAAACAACGTTGCTATCAACATAATTTTTGTGTCACATAAGTTGCATGAGATACTAACGACGAAGCTTCTGTGAGACAAAAGTTACGTTGATAACAACGTTGCCTCTCTGGCCAAGTGGTAACGTATTCGGTTCCTAACGAACGGGGCGTCAGTTCAAGTCTCGATGTTTAACTTTCTTGAAAAAAAAGAAAAAAACATTAATCGATTAAAGTGTAGTTCCACTTTTTCCTTCTCTTTTTTCTTTTTGAATCTGGCCTCAACTTTGCAAAATTCCTCATAGATGAAGGTTTTAACTAGTTTAACTTTATAATAAACAAGTCAACAAATTCCATAACATGATAGTGCTTTGAAATTTCATAAAATACTCTACATCTTTTTCTTGTATGATCTTGTATGAAGCTTTAATTATTAGAGGTATTATCGTGGAACGTTACACAAGAATCTTTTGATAACCATAGTATTTTTGAGGTTACACCATTGAAACAGAATACAAAATGATTCTGTTTCACAAACAAACAAAAATGTAAACAATATATCCTACAATTTTTCTAGAAAAACTGATAAACACATCTTGATTCTAAACAAAAAACCTCAACAATTTACATTTTGCTACCCCGTTTACTTCCCTTCACTCTCCTCGTCCACTTCCATAAACCACTCCCACCCTTCCCCCAACTTTTGCCCTCCCACCCAAACTTTACACAACTTAATGACAAAGCCGTCTTCTTTCTCGCTAAAACATTCGTCCCTCCATCTCCGTCGGAGCTACACTCCTCAGTTAATACTGACCGCAACCCGGCCTAATGTGTACAAATAAACGCGCCGCTCTTCGCCAAAGTGCCCCGTGAAGACGCGGCCAAGTAGTTACGCATTCCCGACTGCCTCTCGGCGCAGTCCCCCGAACCCGGTGAAGGGTTCTCGAAGGTGTCTGCGGTCCGTCGCGTTCTCTCAGTCATAATTTGTGTCGCCGTTCAGGTTCGCGCAACAATCGCTCGACGAATCGATGGCCCGACTTGGGCGCGATAACGTTTCGGCGGGCTCGTGTCTGCCGGGGCGTGAAATTGGAAACAGCCGGGACGTTAATTGATGCACAAAAACGCGACGCTCGGCATCATTGCGGGCTGACGTTCCGTTACGGTTATTACGAGCGCGGTCGCTCTGAAGACAGCAGCCAGCGTTGCGGGCCGCGCCAAGTTTTCATAATCCCGGTAAATGCAGACGCAGGCCGGCCAAAGCTGATCCGCGCGCGCCGCCCCGTATATCTAATCTCAATTATTAATTAAATTCGGCGCATACAGCTGTTTTGGTCGGCCGACTTGCAAATATATTGCCGACGATGAGTTAATTGATGCCGCCGGTTGCGCGCGCGTTCCAGCGATTTCGCGAATTTATCGGCCGGCTGAGGTAGCGCGGTTAATCGCCACTTTTTGTCGAATCAGTTTGCCGCCCGGGCTTCGGCGCGACGCGATTGGCGGGCCGCATTTTTGACTCGGTGACGACCAATCGCGGAAAAACGCGGGCGCTCGCAACTCGCCGCCACATGCGCTTAAATAAACAGGCTTCTGATTACACGCCCGGCAATTCAAATTTGCGATTCTCATCTATTCATTAACACGAAGCACACTTCACTATTCGGATAATGACGTTGCGTTCGGGACGAGCGCTCGCTGGAGCGTACCCCGCGAACCGAACGGCGAGAGAACACGTTTGCCGTTTGTCGTTGCGCCCGGCTGCCGACCGAAAACTGATTAGGGCGCTTGGGCTTTGCGTTTTTTATTCGGTTGATGGTTTTGGGAATTTTATGGCGGCAAAACTGGCGTACAGTTTGCCTGTGACGTTTCGGGAATATATGCGTAGTAATGGAGTAAAAAATCGAGTTTCAAAAATTGGAGAAAATATTTTAAATTGGAGGTGATATTAAGTTATGTGAAGTGTAATAATATTATGTTAATATTTTGAAAAAATGTGTAGAAAGTTTGAAAAGTACTTTGAAATATCTGCATAATTTGTGTTTTTGTGTAATATATTTTGTATAATATATTTGTATAAGTTGTGTTTATTGTATAATTGGAGAAACATAAGAAAATAGATTGGAAATTATTTTTGAATATAAGTGAAATTAATCTGAGAAAGATCTGTATCAGACAAAGATCTGTGACAAAACTTCCCTGTTAAAATCAGTATATTACATTATTACACATATAATAACAGTTGTGTACTTTTTTCGAAACAGGATAACAGAACAATGTGATGTATGAACGTCATATGATATAGTATTATGGTTACAAAGTGTAAAATGTTAAATAAAATTGCAATAATCAAGTTAAACGTATTTTAGTTAGCTTTTCCTTGGAAATGATAAACGGGTTTCCTTTGTTACTCAAAACATGGCAGCATTAATGAATAAGCAGATTCAATAACGGAATTTACCTCGTCCTTTTTATGGTATCTTATTCATATCAAAGTGGGCAAACAATAAGAAAAAAAATTGTGCTTCGAGGTGACTTCAAAATAGGCTTAGGAGACTCTGTGATTTAAAACATATTTTTTTACATTTTTAAACATATTTTTAAAACATTTTTTTGGTAAAAAAATATTATTTTTACCGAAATTTTGACCTATGGTAATTGATCAAAATTTCGAAAAAAAAACATTTTCATTATTAATTAGCCTCAATGTGGGCTTAAAAGATTCTCTATATCTCAATAGATAGCGGGGTTGGTATGTAAGTCTTAGGGGACCAAAAAAATATGTCCATTTTCTAAGAAGAGCAATATTTTTCTTCAAATCATTTTTTTGCCCTTTGCCCTCAAAATAGGTTTAAGATATTATTTGTGAAGAAATAACAATAAAGGAATACTTTGCCTTAAACATTTTCTACTGCCAATTCTAAATTAAATAAAACATTAATAACAGACACCCCTAATTGTTTCTCATAAAAATTAGTGCTCTATTTCCAATCGAATATACCTAAACTTTGTTCGACTCCATCACACCCTCCACAACACCTAAAAACTCCAAATACCGTTATTCGTCTACATTTTTTTATTCCGATAAATAACACCGCGTCGCGAGCAAAAAAAGCGTCTCAATCAAGTCGAAAGCGAAGCCCCTTAATTTGACAAGCCAGACTCAAACAGGTGAAAACTGCGTGGCTGTTGTTGCGCGCGCATTGATGTCGAAATAAAATGAGCGGCCTCGCGGGGCGGCGGCTTATTGAGAAAATAAAATTTTAATTAAAGCGCGGAATGATATTAAAAGAATAAATCTCGCGGGGCTCAATTATGGCCTTGGTGGCGCGCAATATGCACGATAGCCGGCACCTTGCCGCTCTCTCATTTCCGTAACCTAACGTGGGACACGCGGGGCCATACACACTTGTCAGAGGCACGTGTGCTCGCGCCACACTGCCCGTCCGCCCCGCGTCGCCGGAAATGACGTAATAATTAATGGGCGCGTATCAATTAGCCGGTGCCTACTGTGCGTTCGCGTCGCCAGTTTTAAATCGGCGCCGTGTAGCTCATTACGCCTGTCCCCCCTTTCGTCCTGCGACCTTTACGCAACGGCCAGCACCGCAGGCCCTATTAATTACCAAAGAGTCCATCAATTACGCCCGCGGGCGTGTGCGATTTTTGACACGCTAACGTATCGTCGGTCCAGATGTCGCCCTCGAAATACGATCGCCGCAGTCCACGCGAAAACTTGCCGTATTTGCGTTTCGCTGACGATTTTTCTTTCCATCGCGCGTTTAATAATTTGCCGAGCGGTCGGGTGATTTGTCTGTTGGATTTCTTCGGGACAAAAACTGGGTGCCACAGATGGAAGTATATTTATTGTTGAAATTTGTTTTGTTGGTACACCGGGTTTGCACAAATCGTTTAGTTGTGTTCTTTTTGGTTTTCGCTATTTCGATAAAAGTGCAGATAACTGGATCTTAGCCGCTAACAAAAATGTCACCTTTCTTTATGGCGCCGCGTTAAAATGCCGCCGGGGAGGCGACACTGAACGACCGATTGACCGTGCAGTCTATAATTCGGAGCCTTCGTTACACAGCGACGTTTCACCAAACCGTTCCCTGTCACTAGTGGCTCGAAATGCGCTCCCTCCTGTAACTGCCCCAAACTACACCTTGGTCAATCCCCCGGCTTCTGCTGCTGCCACACAGTTCGTAATTACAAGCATTCATTTCGCACTAAAAGCTGTCCAACTCGGGGCATCTACCAAACGAGCGATGCAAATGGGCGCAGTTGATTATACTTCGGGGCTGGTATTTTTTTCTCGCCCGCTCTGCTGGGCGTTCGCCCGTTCGACGTTCTTTTTTCCAAAATTTAAATGGCAAGAGATCAATTTGCGCGGCTATTTTTTCGCGATACGTTTTAACCGGCGCAAAAAAGAGGGCGACGCAAAAAGAGAGGCCGGCAAAAAGGAGCCGCGAATAAAAATAGTTGCGCGCGCGCGCCAGTTTGTCACAGCGATTTCGCAATTCGGTCTGAAATCGCTTCATGAAAATTATTTCGGCGAATTGGCGCGGCCCGTTAGGGTATTTGCGCGATATAAATATCGCGCCGGCAAATGGAGTTAATCTTAGTCAAATTTCTCCCGGACCTGACGTGCGCGGGAATATAAATGCTCTGAATTCTGTCTATATAATCAAGGGAGTGTGAAATTAACCAGCCAATTCCGTCAGTCGACCGCGAACCCTTCACAATCTGCGAAGTTGCCGCCTGAGCGCCGAATATGAGCAAAGTTCGCCGTCCAATTTATTTGCCAAGACAGTTTTGCGCCCGACGATCGCCGGGCGTAAAAACGCGCGTCCGCGCCCGCCCGATAATCGTGCAACAATAAACAATCGGGGGCGCATGCGCGCGTCCGACCGCATTTGAATAACGACTCGGCCGAGCCAAGTCGCGGGCGTATAAATTGCGGGGGCGGCGCGATTCGCAAATTCGTTAATTAAAGTTCTGCCGAAAAAACGAGCGGACGAAAGAAAATGCACGCTCGGGTGATAACCGCTTCGGTATTGAAGTTTACGATAAGGATTAAACGAACGAACGCCTCCGGCGAGATAGTTTCGCGCGTCATATAAATACGGAATTAATTACAAGTGTGAGGTTAATTGAATTTTTATAACTTCGGCGGGACTTTGACGGCGCCGCGCGCTAATTCGTTTTTCCGGCGCGCCTGCACGGAAACGCGCGTACACGGCAACGCCGCGAAACGATATTGGTTGGGAACCAAGCCGCACTGCGTTAACCGGGTAGTTACCAGTGAGCCACGGCTCATTCTCGGTAAGTGTAATGGTGTTAGGGAAATATCACCCTGTGGCGGCGAGGAACGCGCCGATAAAACCGCGCGCGCACATCGCGCCCGTTATTTACGGCTGCGATATGCAATCTCGCACTCTCTTAACCGAATTCCCGACCACCCGACACTTTTTGCACCGGCCGGTTAAGAATGCCGCACTTCTGCCTCCACGCGACCGCGATCGCTCGATACAATAGAAAAAAGGTGTTGCCACTTTGTAACACTCGACGGGTTACAAAGTTGAAGTCTTATTGAGAACGGATGTATGTGTTGTTCGTTATTTGTTGTTATATTATGGTCTGTGAGGTTTCTTTGGTGGATTTTTGGTGTAATAGAAATGATAAGATATTTTGTTTAAGGAAGTAGACTAGGAATGTATTTCATTAAATTTTCAGTGGGG
>JABFPB010001542.1:14057-24586 GCA_022817645.1 Ceratoteleas bidentatus | reverse complement strand
TTCAGGTCTGAAACAAGTTATTATTCCTTTACTCATAATAATAGGGCTTAACAATTATAATTAAGCAATAATGCGCAAATATAAACTTACCATCCTCAGATTGATTTCGGTTGTAAACGACGAATGCCTTTACAAAGTTGATATTTCTCAATCCAAACGATTTATGGATATCGTTCAGCAGTGTTGCAATACGATCGTAGGAATGAATTCCTGTGAATCGGTGGCAAGCAATTGCTGCAGAATGCCGCTCCAGACTATCCGGATGAATCTGTAGCAGAAAAAGGACTTTACTTTACGAAATGCAAAATCCACGCGTTTTTAACGTTTTTTATTCACAATTTTTTTTTGTCCGTCCCGGAACTTTTGTACACTCTGTATATTCCTACCCAATGTGCTTTTTTATTCACAAATTTTTTTTGTCCGTCCCGGAACTTTTGTACACTCTGTATATTCCTACCCAATGTGCTGTCACACCGATGAATGTTTTCGATTAGGAAGTCCACAAATCTGCGGTAGTGCAGATATAAGTTGCATGTTCTGAAATGTCCTTTTTTATTTGGGCCATTTTATCCGCAAATATTTGGTTCAGCTTGGTCGTAAGGTGTTTTGTGCTGAAGTGCTTTACAAATTTTAACTCTCCTGAGGTAACGCCAAGATCTGTAAATTGTACGAAATAACTAATAAGGGGCTGTGCACAAATTTTTCTTACGTAAGATTAAAAAAATCAAATAAAACTACAATTTTTTATCAACTGATATATTTATATATATATTTATTCATTCTAAATTTATACAGATACATATACATTAACTGTCACAAAAAACATCACACATTAAAATCACAAAAACAATGGTTTAATTACAAATACGAGGATTTTTCAGTCTTGATTCCACCACGTTCGACTAGATCACGAAAAAGCGCAGATACAGCGCAGGTCCAAGCTGATGCGGTCCGGGATCTGGGTTCTATTCAGGACTCCACGGATTCGTCAACCAATCTGCAATCGAATCAACTTTAGGGATCGCGGTAGGCTCCTCTTCAACTGGACTGAGATCTACAGTTTGCTCATCAATGTCGTTGCTATCAAACCACTCAACATCTTGCGATTGTTCGTCATTCTCAACAATGTACAGGATTTCGTTTTTCCTTTTCCTGATTATCGATTTCTTGGTGCTGATTTTCTTCTTCTTCTTCAAATTGTGGCCCAAAGCTTTGATGTGGGTCGCTGCTGCTTTCTTTGAGGCAAAATACAAATGGCACGTTGAACACACTCTTCCTTCAATCTGCGATTGTACCGATGACAGTAAAAATCGTGTGGCATTTTTTTATACGTCAATCCTGGTACTTCTATGCTCAGTGTCTTCCTTTGGAAAAAGGGCAGAAATTTGGCATCCTGTCCCTCATTAATTTTAGGAATCACCAGCTTATTCTCCTTGTATGTAACCGGGAAAGGAGGCGGGAGGAACTGGTTATGTAGGACATCGTGTAAATTGCTTCGGAATGGTTTACAACATTTTGCATCTGTACACTTTTTGACCTATCGAATAAATTATACGATTTATGAATAATGTTACTTAATTAAAAAATGTTAACTTATAAATAAAACATAACCAATTAATACCTGAAGCAAATATTGACCTTCCCGAATGTGCTCTGCGTACCATTCTGGATCAGTGGGTGTCGGTTCTGGATCTTGACTTTTTGGTGGTATGTACTCAGCCGTGACTTGATGACCATCTATGACTAACTCGTTCCACAGTTCGCTTAGAACCAAACCAGCTTTAGCAAAGTTCTGTTTCTCCAGTTCAACATCAGTTGTCTGCCCTCTGTTGTTCAGATGAGTTCCGCAAGAGTCATGAGGCAGTATCACTCCAGATAACTGTGCGCTTAATGGGGCCATCCTTCCCTCAACACGGTTGTACGCACTTCGACCTGGAGCATTGGTTACGACAAAGAGTCCGTCTAAATCGTGTTTTTTGAAGTGTTCTACTGCGTGCGATATGGTTTTTGGATACCTACAACAAATAGCAACAAAATAAATTAAAATGTACTCCGTGTATTTACAGTAAATCAAATAAATAAACATCTGATTATTTCCCTACCAAAAATATTTACATCAGATCTCATTAAGATCTGATATCAGATCTCATGTAGATCTTACTTCCGCATTTTGGAGTGGATCTAATGTTAGATCTATTATGTAACCTAACTTAATTTCTCATCTCCGTAGCTACGGAGCATGTAATCTACTAATAATCCCGATAAATTTCTAATATATACCCTAACACCAAACATTATATAAAATCTCGTATATAATCTGAAGGATTAAGATTAGTGTATCGACTAGTGACAGAAATCCGACAACGTTCCTCATATGAATTATGTATGAGGTTTTATATGATATCTGGTGTTAGGATATGTATTAGAAATTTATCAGTTTTATTAGTAGAATACATGCTCCGCAGCTGAGTAGATGAGAAATTTAGTTAGATTTCATATTAGATCTAATATTAGATCCACTCCAAAATGCGGAAGTAAGATCTACGTGAGATCTAACACAAGATCTGATATCAGATCTTAATGAGATCTGATATCAATTATTTTTGTTAGGGTTACCTTGGATTTTCATCCGGACCGCCATCAACGCAAAATATCAGAACAGGTTTCACCTCCTCCTTCTCATTACGTAGAATTTCGGAAAAAGAATCGAGTGTCAGAAAACGTTCAAAATCTTCTGCATGACTTGAAGCCGTGGATGACGAATGTTTTCCACTTCGTATGGCAATGTATGTCGGTCCAGAATACGAGATGGCATCTGGAGATCCCAACCCGTGAGGTTTGATGACGATTCCCGCATATACCGATGGTATCAATTTATGCCTCTCAGCAATAACCCAGTCGTGATCCGGAAGCTTGACCCGGTACTGCATGTGCATCAACATTGGTGCTTGGTGCTGTTGTGCTGTTATACCAATAGGTACCCTGGCTTTGTCATCTTGCGACAAAAATCCGACTTGTCTAGGACCTAGCAGCGACGCCAAACTTTCCAAATCTCGAATAGTTGATGTACAAAACTTCCCATCTATGTGACTTTTGTGGTGATCGTTCTGCGCCTTGCAAAGTTTGACAGGAGCCGTTTGGATATGGCGTTTACCTTCAAGCGTCGAGCTATTTCTCGGTAACAATCGCAAGTAGAGGGCGCTTTTGGAAAGATTGAAATCACGGTGCTTCAGCTCCTCGTGTAAATCAGAAAGTGTTTTACAACTTTTTATCTCCTCCATACGACGACGCTCGTGAGCTGCACTGCCAAATATGGCAATTTCTTCAATGACCTCAAGTAAACCTGTCTGGTCTTCTTCCAGTCGTGGCCTGCCACTAGATTTTCGCTTCTTAGCTGGAGTATCTCCTCGAACAACTCCTTCCAGTTTTCTTTTTTGAGATGATCTAAAATGCTTTTGGTATGCTGCGTTGTTCTCCTTCTTTTTCAGATCCTTCTTTAATTCAGTCAATTTTCGTTTCAGAGTCTCAACTTTTTTTTTAGAGTCATCATCTCCAAGACCAGAATTTTGTCGTAGCAATTCATGGTTCAATTCAGACTCCGTTAAATGTATCAGGGCTTTTAACTTCTCTTGAGCTGGCGTTTCTGTAGATGATGTGCCTTTAGCAGGCTTCGGTGTCGTACCGGGATCAGTCGTTTGCGCCGCACTTGAACACCCAGCTGAACTGCCACTCGGTTTCTGAAATATTAAAATTACACACAGTGAGACATAAAGTTATATTACCGAGAAGAATATATTAACGATAAATATATGAAAGAACTTACCATGAAGAAAGATGTACCAGGATCAGACGCAGTGTTGCCACTGTCGGGCCGCACAGTCGTTGGTGTCGCGCTGGAACACCCAGCTGAACTGCCACTGGGTTTCTGCAATATTAATGTAATACATAAAAATATAAAGTTCCTCGAATTTGAATGAAATTCATATAAAAAATATATGAATATTAATCAAAAGAAATAAAATGTTTTTATACAATAAATTACAATAAATGTAATCTAATTATATGAAAGAACTTACCGTGAAGAAAGATGTTATTATCTGGCATTTTTTCAAAGTCGATTCAATCTTCCATGCTTTTATTTTGTCTTCGATTACAGTGTGAAATTCAGTTTTTGCAGTTTCTTTTTTAGTCGATCTCCAAATATCGTTGGCCTCATTTTGCAGGTTAGACTTTGATTTGTTATACGCGTCGCAAAATCTGTTATAAAGCTCGGTGCTCATTTTGTTAGTTAAACTGATTCCGTTTAACAACATTCCACTCAACAAATCGAACTCAAATCACGAATGAACAGAGCCAACACAATATCACTAGAAATATTATCTGAAGTTGCATCTGAAGTTGCATCTGAAGTATCATCTGACGTGTCATATGAATCCGCCTTAAAGTTGGCGCGAAATTCAAACAGAGTCAGGTAATAATTTCAGATTCCCAAATAAAAACAAGCAATAATTGAACAATTTAAAATAAAAATTACTTACGTAAGATTAGCAAGGACCCCTACCCCCCCCCCGTAAGACACCGTAAGATTTTCGACAACCCCTACCCCCCCCCTAAAGGCCTTACGTAATTTATGCACAGCCCCTAAATGCGTTGAGGCTGACCGCGGAGATATCAATGTTAATCACATTCCATAATATCTGCACATTCGCCATAACGGTGCATGGTACCAATAGTTTGATCTCGCTAAAGGCGTCACAAACGTAAACATGTTATTCATACGTGTTCATCTCAGAGGTACACTCCAAGTTAACTTGGACACTAGTGAATCACAATCAATCATACCGGTCTGTAGCTTGTACAAGAATAACATGTCATTGTAAACTCTATGAGATTGAAGGGAGCTTATGTCTAGGATACTTACGATCTGAAAATAATTATGAGAAATTCGAGGCGAGGCTAATTGAAGCTTCCATGCCATAAAATTGAAAAATTTGTGTTGCACTACTTCGAGCTTCTTTATGTGACTGTAAAACGGGACCCAAACAGGTGACGCATACAGAAGTATAGGCATTACTAGGGTAAGGTAGAGAATCCTCACCGTTCTGTAATCAGAGAATTCCCCTGTCGAGCGTCTCAAAAAACCGAACATTCTCATTGCTTTATTCGTTGCATAATCAATGTGCAATACGAATTTCAGCTTAGGGTCTAAAATGACACCTAGGTCTTTAAAGTGGGACACAATTTCGAGAGGCTGGTTATCTATGGCATACCGGATGTCCACAGTCAGCCTTGACATCGAAAATCTCATAATCTTACATTTAGACACGTTGAGAGGCAAAAGATTTCGGTTGCACCATGCTGCTAGGTTGTTTAAGGAAACTTGCAATTTCTCGGTATCCTCTATCGGAAGTACAAGCTTAATGTTGAAATTTGACCACACTCGCTATTCAAACTCTCCCGCCTTTAACTCGACCGACAGATCTACTGATTCACGTAGTACGCGACTAGTACACGATTGCCGGATGTCATGTTCGATATTACGTGTCCGGTTGCGAGCGGCGACAGTCGTGCAAATTGAAATTGTTAATCGACGTGCAATAGTGAAATCTTTGTAAATTAGCGAAAGGCGCGACAGCTCATGGAACAGGAACTAGTCCATGAGAAGACTGAAAAGTATATTTTCTTATTGTAAACGACGAGGTATGTAAAACCACTAAATGCGTAGTATATTTATTCTGGCAAAATTAACAAACACGACGAACATTATTTGGACAAAGTTATTCATTTAAATGTGTATTTCAGAGTCGTGTCACTTTGGCTTTTTATTTCACCTTTCATTAAACTTTACTCGACACAACTTGCATTAGTTATTTGGCGATCCTCGAATCCACAATCTTCAACAGGTTATGGGCCCAGGACCAAATACCGAGGAAGCAACTAGTTAGCAAGTTGAGTAAAGTTAAAAGCCAAAGTGAGTCAGTCAAGAAGCCGAGTCGAACCGGACACATAACCTAGTCACGTCAGGTCACACAAGTCAAGTGACGTCACGTAAGTGATATAAGTAATTTAAGTCAGCCCAAGGGAAAACAGTCAAGGACATATCAGTCAGGGATAGTCGAAGTGATATGAGCAAATTGAGTCAGCCCAAGGGACAATAGTCAAGGCCACGTCAGTCAGGGATAGTCGAAGTGAAGTCAGCGAACACGTCATTGCAGTGGGCGGATACAATTGTCCGCATCGAGCCAGCCAACGTCAACCCAGCTACCAGTCGAGGCAGGCCAACATTGAGGCGTCAGCAGAGAGCTTACCGTCAGCTAGTCAGATTAGTGACAGAGTTTCGCGAGTGTTTATTGATAAAATTCGATTGTTTATTTGTAGTAATTTAAGGTTATTTGTGAGAAATGGATTCAATTAAATCGCACATGGAGATGTTGTCGGAAAATTCACAAGGTTTGGTGAATTATATCTCATGGCGATTCAAACTGAATCTAACTTTAAAGTCAAAGGGTCTGTACCAAATAGCAACCGGTGTTACTGTGAAACCAGTAGATGAGAAGGAGCTCTCTCACTGGCTCAAGCAAGACATTGAGGCGCAAGCCATCATAGGCCTTAATGTAAACAGTAACATAGCAATAAAAATCGCGAATTGTTCATCATCTTATCAAATGATTACTAAATTAGATGTTCTATATGGCAAAAAGTCAGATCTGTCGGTCGAGGGTTTACAGCGGAAATTTTTTGGTTATGTCTACGATGATAGCAAGTCCATGGTTGAGAACGCCCTGATCATCCAACAATTGGCGGAGGACTTGACGGCAGCCGGGGAAGAAGTCAAGGAGGGATGGATGCTTACGAGGATTCTGGGTATCCTGCCATCGAGAATCCATCATCTCCGAACCGCCTGGGATAACGTCAGCGATAAAGACAAGACTGTAAACACCCTCATCGAGCGGATTCGAATGGAAGAGGATCGACTGAACGCTGGAGAATCACAGGAGGACTACTCTTCCCAGAACGCGCTCTTCACTAGACATCAGAAGAAACAAACCAGGCCAGTAGCTAAGGGAGGTTCAACCCTCGAGTGCTTCAAGTGCGGCATGAAGGGGCACGTGAAGAAAAATTGTAGAAACAAGCCGTGCCAAGCCTACTTTGAGTACTGTAAACAAAACTATAGCTGTAATGGGTGCAACAAAAAGGGACATTTTGTGCGTGATTGTCCGGAAGCCAAGTCAGCAAAGGTCAGCTCGGACAAGGGAGGATCGGTGGGACCCAGACGTGCCTTTCTGTCGATAGGTCTATCTACAGCCCAGTTGAGTCATATCAACCTGAGAGAGGACAGCACAACTTTGTGGTACCAGGACTGCGGGGCAACCCAACACATGACGTCGCATGCCGAGTGGATGATAAACTACACCAGTTTTGAGAAGAAGACAGCAATAATCATAGGCGATTCAACTCGACTGGACGGAATTGGAGTTGGAGACATTGAAATGGAGGCTTTCGATGGAGAACAATGGTGTCCCATTGTGCTGAAGGATGTCTTGCTCGTCCCTCAACTGAATTTTAACCTTTTTTCAGTGACACAGATGCTGGACAGAGGCTATAGGCAAACTGCCAACGCACATGAATCCATCTTCTACGATGAAGACGATCAGCGAACTGTGGCCACCGCTGAACGAGATGGAAAGCTGTTCCGAATGGTGTTTCGACGGGAAGAAAATGACAGATGCCTGACAACCAGATCGATTCGAGTATGGCATGAGAAATTAGCACACCAAAACGTCAGACAAGTCAGGAAAGTTTTGAAGAAGCAGAACGTTGAATTCGTCGACGACTGGGATAACTACACATGCGAAGGGTGTGTATTTGGTAAGCAGCATAGAGTTTCCCATCCACAAAATTTGAAAGTTGCCGACGAAGTTCTGGACCTCGTACATGTTGATTTGTGCGAGATGAATATGAGGTCGATAGCTGGTTCCAAATATTTTCTTTTGTTTAAGGATGACTTCTCACATTTTCGGACAGCCTATTTTCTGAAATCTAAGGATGAAGCTGTCTCGAAACTGAAAGCCTACATCAATATGACTGAAAATCAGTTTGGAAAGAAAATCAAAAGCCTTAAGTCTGACAACGGAACAGAACTAAAAAATGCCGAGGCCCGGAAGCTCCTGGAAGAGATTGGTATCTTCCACGTAAAGTCGAGTGCCTACAATCCACAGCAAAACGGCAGAGTGGAGCGAGAAATGAGGACCGTGGTGGAGGCGGCGAGGTCTGCGATACACTCCAGAGGCATCGACGAAATGTTTTGGGCAGAGGCAGTAAATTATGCAGTTTTCACGCTAAACCAGACTGGGACCAGCACCGTCGAGGACAAGACTCCGGCCGAACTGTGGTTTGGACGTCGAATTAAAGTGGATAAATTGAGATCGTTCGGCTGTAGTTGTTATGTACTCACGCCAAACTACAAGAGGACCAAAACTGGGAAGAAGTCGAGGAAAGGTATGTTTGTTGGGTACGATGTCGACTCGCCCTGCTACCGCATCTACATCGAGAAGGATAGGGACATAGTTAGCTCAGTCGACGTGATCTTCGACGAGGAGACAGAGAGTTCTGGAGGGACCGAGGTCGACATTAGGGGAAGCGTGGAAATCACTGCAACACAGGATCCGGAGCCAGATGGAGGCGACGACTCGGATGAGTCAACTTTCGAGAGCGTCGAGGACTGGAAATCAGATGCAGAGCAGTCAGTGAAGAGTGATCAGGAGCAGAAGTCAGTGAAGGATTACCAGGAGCAGAAATCAGTGAAGAAGGACCAGGAACAGCAAGGATACCATCTTCGAAATCGCCGGAAAATCCAAGTTCCAGCGAAATTCAAAGATTTCATCATGGAGGACGTCAACATGGATGGAAAAGACTTCGCCATGATTGGAGAAGCTCTGGACATCCCTGTATCGCAGGCCCTGAAGGACGCGAACTGGAGGAGGGCGATGGAGGAGGAGTTTGAGGCACTGGTGAAGATGGATACCTGGAAACTGGTAAAGTTGCCGAACCAAGTCAAGCCTTTGACTTGTCGCTGGGTCCTGAGGCAGAAGCAAGATGGACGACACAAGGCCAGGCTCGTAGCTCGAGGGTACGAGCAAGAGGAGGGAATAGACTACTCCGAAACCTTTAGCCCTGTTGCGCGACACGTCTCCATACGCCTGATTCTTAGCCTGGCAGCATCTAGAAAGATGAATCTGATGACCTTTGATGTTAAAACGGCCTTTTTACACGGAGATCTCAAGGAGGAGATTTACATGGTACAACCAAAAGGCTTTGATGACGGAACTGGCAGAGTTTGTCGATTGTATAAGAGCCTATATGGTTTGAAACAATCGCCAAAGAATTGGAACGAGAAGTTCTCTAACTTTCTTGAGACAATGCAGTTCGAAAGCACCGACGACGACCCATGTATTTATTACAATCCGGACATTAGCATTGTCATTGCCCTGTTTGTTGACGATGGGCTGATGGTAGGAAATAACAAAAACGACATGCTAGTGATATTAGAGAGGTTAAATCGAAAGTTTGACATCACGTATGACACCAACAACGAAAACTGTCTGAGTTATTTGGGTATGCAGATCAGGTGCCATCCGCAGGAGATCATCGTGAGTCAGCCGGAGTACACTGAGCAGATCATACGTCGTTTTAATCACGAGTCAGCAAATCCCGTTCACACTCCCATGGAGAAAGGCATGGTGACGGAGGAGGGAAATCATGTTAATGATAAGCCACTGGCACGGAACATTCCGTATCGCGAAGCCATTGGAAGTTTATTGTACATAGCCATGATCTCTCGCCCGGACATTGCGTTCGCCGTCAACTACTTGAGTAGGTTCAATAGCAAACCCATGAACAGTCATTGGAGAATGGTTAAGAGGATATTTCAGTATCTTCAGGGAACCACAAAATTCGGGATAGCCTTCAACGGCGACGAGGAGCTTGTAGCATTCACCGACTCTGACTACGGGGGCGACAAACTGACCGGACAGTCCACGAGTGGAGTTCTGGTGATGCGCGGAGGCCCTATAGTCTGGACAGCACAGAAGCAGCGGCTGGTGGCGACCTCAACTGCCGAAGCGGAATATAGAGCGGCAGTGTCTGCAATAGACGAGATCTGTTGGGTTCGACGAATCAGCAACGAGCTCAAGATGATGACCCTGGATCACCCCACTATGTTGTACATTGACAACCAGTCGGCCATTCATATGCTAAACAATACAAACGAAGGGAAGATTACAAAAGGGAAAAAGCACGTGGACATTTCGAGGAAATTTATTCGACAACACATCGGCAAGACCATCGAACCCAAGCACGTTAGAAGCTCCGAACAACTCGCCGACATCCTGACGAAACCACTTTGTCGAAAGATTCTGGAGGAGTTACGCGCGAAGGTGGTCAAGGAGGAGTGTTGAAATTTGACCACACTCGCTATTCAAACTCTCCCGCCTTTAACTCGACCGACAGATCTACTGATTCACGTAGTA
>JABFPB010001542.1:0-13961 GCA_022817645.1 Ceratoteleas bidentatus | reverse complement strand
TATTTCACCTTTCATTAAACTTTACTCGACACAACTTGCATTAGTTATTTGGCGATCCTCGAATCCACAATCTTCAACACTTAACATCATTCATAAAAACTAAGAAAAGCAGCGGCCCAAGGTGGGAACCCTGGGGTACTCCTGACGTCGGTACAATATTTCTCGAGACGTAGTTTTTATACTTCACGATTTGGGTCCTACCGGTCAAGTAATTACCTATCCATTTCAAGAGGCTACCATGTATGTCTATTGCCTACAGCTTTTCTAGAAGTATAGCATGATTCACAGAATCAAACGCCTTCGCGAAATCAGTAAAAACAGTGTCTACACTCAAATTGGCCTCAAATTTTTCTAATACATAGTGTTCAAAGCAGAACAGATTTGTCAACGTAGACTTTTTAATCCGGAACCCATATTGTTCGTCTATTAATATGGTATTAAAAACGGGGGTAAGTTTTGCGGTAACAATAGCTTCGAATAACTTTGGAATGATACTTAGCATAGATATAGGGCGGTAATTTTTCACATTATTGCGACAGCCAGTCTTAAATATCGGAGTGATATAGCTTTTCTTCCATTCGTGTGGAAAAGTACCATCCCGCAGAGATTTTTCGAATAAAAAGTGCAACATGGGTGTCAGGTTTGCAGCACAATTTTTCAAAAATGTTGCTGGTATATGGTCCGGTCCAGGGCCTTTACATGAGTCTAGACTCATGATGCCAGCAAAAACTTCACTTTGCGATATCGATAGGTCGTGCAAGCCTATGGTTGAGTCTAACCTACTATCCACATTTACATTCACACTCCGGTCAATAGGCACATAAACAGACTCAACAAAATTTGCAAAACTATTTACAATACTCTGACCGGTGTCACCAGCAACATCATCACAAATCATCACATTGGGTAGACCGCTAGTTTTCAACTTAGCATTCGTGTATTTCCAGAACTTTTTTATGTCGTTTCTGACAGACAATTCAACCTCTGACATGTAGGTTCTATAGTCCGCATTTGCTCTCAGCTTGCAAAGTCTACGGTAGTCGGAAAAGTTCTGGTAATCAGAGTCGGAGAGCGACATTTTATAATTAGCATGTAGAACCGATTTTTTCCTTAGAATACTCTTCAACTCGCTCGAAAACCAAACCGGATAATCTGCTAGTCTACGCATTCGTTTGGGTATGCAGTTGTCAATAATTCGGAATAATTCGGTATATAAAAATTGCACAGATCTCTCGAGTGGTGCCGAAACGAAGACTTCGTACCAGTTCAAGGAACATAAGCTATCATTGATCCTCGTATAATCAGCGGAACCAAAATCAAATGATGTTTCGTCGAAGTCAAGGGTTAAAAATGAATCGCTCAGCAGAAACGTTATCTCTAGGGCAGGGTGGTATGAGTCGCACGACATCAACGGACAAGGAGAATTTGCAGTGATTGAATCATTTTGAACAAGGATCAAATCCAGCATTCTCCCATACGGTTACATTGGTAATCGCATTTGACTGGTGAGCGTTTATAAGGTTCATGGTTTGCGCTAACAAGGTACTGGCTTCGATTTCTAGTGATGACGCATTACTGTATTGACACTGCGTACTAGAGTCCCCAGGTGGTATGGGGAAGATTGAAGTCACCCATCAACGCAAAGTTACACGCGGCATAAGCATACGAGATTTCCTCGACGCTATCAGCAAAAGACATGTACGCATCTAGACGGCTTTTCGGAGGAATATAGATTGCACCCACAACTAATTTTACAATCATTTGTACAACCAGTACAAACAATTGTTCAGCATGACAATTTGGCGCAGAGGTTTCAATACGGGCACAAGAAAATTTACGATGTATCAAGATTATCACGCCCCCTCCCCTCCCAGAAACACTTGTGAGAGGGCTGCGATCGGTCCGGAAAACCTGATGGTTATACAGACCCAATTCTGCATCACCGATGTGCTCATGCAGCCATGTCTCAGTGAGGACGATGATATCATTGTCCTTCAGGGCAGGATAGTTCTTGTAGAGATCGGCTAACTTGGTGCGCAGACCTCGGACATTCTGATAGTATGCTGTGGTTCTCGGTGATTGCCTCTTCTTCAGTTTTTCTGGGTAGTCGAAGGTTGAACAGTCGGCGGGCTTAAAGTCCACAATACGCGGAAAACCACGAATGAACTTTATACGCTTGTTAACGTGCCCAGCCTCGATTTCGCCTTTCAGTTGACTGATGACGGAGTTCAGATGTTCCCTCTGCTGCTTAGTAAGGTCCGAGCCAATCTTGATTGGTTGCTTTAAAAGTTTTTTGTTTTTAAGCAGTTGAAGTGCAATCGAGGCATTTTGCAAGACCACTTTAATGGGCCGCACCGAAGTACGGCTGTTGGTAGCGGCACTCTGCGGGGAGCTATTATTCCTAACAGCTCCCAGGCGAATAACTTTAATATTATCATACTCAGTAGCAATGATTGAGGAAAGATTCGAGATCTCGGCTTGCTATCACGATGCGATCTTTAGTTGGAATAGAAATCCGGCTGTTACAGCCGGATTTTCTTGTCAATATTTGGTTACGCGGATGTCCGGCTGCGACAGATAGATCGTTTCCATCCGCCGGAATCCTCCTGTCACAGGAAGAATTTCCAGTTGATACACGCCGAACTAACCTTTGTGACATGCGCGCGCAGCCCAGCTTCGACAGTCGATTGGGCGTAACCTGAAAATCCGACTGTCACAGCCGGAATATCAGTAGAAAAATCAGGAAGACAATCCTCTTGTAACGAAAACATAATTTCTAAGAGTGCACTTGGGTTGAATACGGGCCATTTCTATGTTCGTAACGCTTTGCCCGTGAAATGCCCATAAGGGCAAACCTAGACGGGGCCCACCAATTGCCCAGGAGGAATTTTATTAAAAAATTTCGCAAAATTCAATTAATATGGAAATAAAACTAAAAGTACAGCAAATACAATAAAAGAAAATTGGTATCATAGTTTTGTCATTCGGACCATTACGGGGACTCGAACCCACGACTCCCCGGTCCAAAGCCAGTACCTAACCACTGAGCCTCTGGAGTTGCGTTAAAACGAATGAAATACTAAGCATATTTACGCGGCCAAGATTTATAGCAATACTTCGTCTATTTAATCGAATACGAATTGATATCAAGTGCTTATATTACAATAATGATTGCAATTAATTATTAACCATTATTATATATTTAACTGTTAATATCGTATTTTATAAATGTAATTGTTAATACTATATTTTATTAATTATGTAATTGTTTAACTATTAAATTGTATAGTTAATTAAAAGTTACTTCGAAAATATGACGTTACGTTAAATACGGTTACCTTCAGAATTAACCTTCTCCACAACATTTCGTAAATTATCCGTATAAACCTCATATGAAGATACCCACAAAGGCCCAATCTAGGCAATACCTGGATCATCCTAGCAAGGGCCCACCTATTGCCAATACTGGGCCTTTGTTTAGTATTCCCTGGGCGAGGCGCTACAAACATTGCCGGGGCCCGGATGGCGTACACGTACAGGCCCCGTATACTGCCTATACGGTCCTGTCTGGGCATACGTATGGGCATTAGCTGGGGCCCACCTAGGTTTGCACCGATCTGATGCAATATGGGATATAATGACATGGGATATGAGTAAGATGGGATATAGATGAATGGACCCATATATGACAGAACAAATATGCGACACGTGTGATTACCATGCGTGTAATACACAAGCATTGCTGTCAATTGTCCAATCCCAGTAATTTCCTGCAATATTAACCGATCGTGGACACGTGCCGTTTCTATAAGCAATAAAGTCGTCCGTCACCTTGAGATATTTATTTTTTGAGACAATCTTCAAGTGCCGACAGGATTAATGTTACTTAAATTAAACACGATGTTGACGTTGCAACTGTTTTCGCCAACAAATTGCACTCGACTGCCACTAATTAATAATTAAATCAGACACGAATCGCCAACCTTAACATAACCACAAACATCGTGTAATGTAATAAAAATTGCTAAGCGAATTAATCATTTTATTTATCTATTAAATAGTTTATGACATTTCTCTTAGTTTTAATTTACAAGAAACTTTCTCGTATTACTTTGCAGAATCTTATCGGCCGCCGGTAAATTTAACAGCTGTCGGCCCAGTAATTATGCTTCTAATTCTCAATGTGAATATCTCGACGAGGTACGAGTCAAATCTGAATGATCATGAGATTACTACATATCACTCCGAAACAATTTACATGCGAATCATTGATAATTTTAACCCCCACTACATTTTACGACAAAACAACATAACAGCAATTTTTACGTCGAAAACAGCATTCGTGCAACCGGAACTTAAATATCGATCCCAAAGTCGTCCCCGCCGCAAGGTTGGCACTAACCTTAACCTAACTAGGTTATTGTCATACATTTTCAAATGACATTGATTCGATAGCAACTCAGCACTGGCATATTCGGAAATGCCTAGACGACAGTCTCGTCACATTTTGCCTAGCAAAAGCGACTTTGTCGTTCTTTCCCGTGTAGGTAACTATCATCCTGACTTGTTAAGCAATGACTCGATTTGACAATAAACGTACGAGAAAGTATCTCGCCTATTATCATTTGTCCACATTTTTGCATGTCGTATGCCCCCCTCGTCGAATCTAGATTTGACTTCACTATTAGACGATTTTATTTGGTCCATGCGTAGACTTGACACTCCGCTTAGCTATGATTTTAATTCACGAAACGTCAGAGACGAATTTTATAAATAAATCACAGCACTGTATATCGCACGCTTCGTGGTTGAGCCTGAAAATAAGTTCTGTGATTTTGACAGTAATTCAGCACGTGTTGCGGATGCAGCTTTGCTGTTATAGTTTTAATTTTTTCCAATAATTCAAATAGTACTGATTTAACTTTTAGTGCAGTGCCTCGTGACGCGAACCGTCGGCGTTGCATAACTGTGATAATATATCCAGTATGATACTTATTTCTATATATTATAATACAGAAGATGATACTGTCAATGTATGATTCTCTGAAGTTATGAACTAAACCAATTTTAGACATCGGACGGTTCGGTTCGAAAGTTCGTTATACTGTGCGATCGTAGTGAAATGGCAGTAAATTTCCAAAGGAAGTGTCTGTATCATATCCGACGAAGAAGTGCAATTTTCATTACCGTTTTTCATTCAATAAAAAGTGGAAGATGAAATATTACTGTCGCACTGTGAAGAAAGGCTCAAAGTAGAAATATTAGTTGGTGTGTTACTTCCGAATGTGGTTAGAAAAACTGCTTAATATAAAAAATGTAATCCTTTTTTACCCAAAGTTTTCTAAACTACCGTCTGTTTCAAAATGCACGATTGTGATGCAAACTAAATACGGCTAATCAAATGCTAAGTACCTAATTGTTCGAATTGTATCATGTGAGATACATTCAATTCCAATCGCTTATCTCGTTCATAAATATTGCAATTTATTTTCTTAGCATAGACAGTGTAGTTATTAATTTTGAATTAAAACGCCTGAATTAGAAGTTAAAATAAACTTGCAAGTGCAATAAATTCACTGAATGCACGAAATATTTTAAGTCTTGAGAAATAAAATAATAATGGCCAGAAATAGACACGCTTGGTTTAGTTTTTCGTTTCGATTGCTACGGCCGCCGCAACCTCTGAGGTCGACTCTTATGACAAGCATTTGTTGACACTTTAATCAGTCATATAGCGTTTCGTCTTAATCGAAACGCTAAAGCTGTCGATTGTAAAACAGTCGATTGTTGGAATTTTAACTCGAAAGAGGTACGTATTCATTCGAGCAGTGAAACATAAAACTTTAAAACAAAAGTTAACGTTTTCTTTCGTTAAAGTATTTAAAGATCATCAACTATTTCATTAGTCGGATTAATGGTTTTAAACATTTTAATAACTATTCCCTCAAAATTGCCTATTGACTATTAAACAATTCTCTCTTTCACCATGCTTACAACTAAACGTTTCGAATTATTCTTCAAACATTTCACTCATTTAAGTAAACCACATTTTTATTTGCAGGTAACTTTTCCGATGAGAATTCAGTGCAAATAAGTTTGTAAATAATTGCGATAGCCAATCCGAGTATGGGTGAAAGTAAGAAGAGCGATGAAAAGCATCCCAAGGACAGTTCCAGTTTCTTCGCCAGGATTACATTTTCGTGAGTATACTTTTTACGAAATGCGCATTAACCGGAATATTTCTAAACTCGTAACATTATTCAACTATCTGTTCTTTACTCTAGATGGCTTCTAAATATTTTTCTCCGTGGCTACAAAAGAGATCTCGACGAATCAGACCTCTACGTTCCCCTCCGGGAACACAAAAGTGAGCTTTTAGGGAACAAACTGCAACGTTACTGGCAGGATGAAATCAAAAAATGGGAAGACTCCAAAAGGAAAAGGAAACCAAGATTATGGAATTGCATTGCAAAAATTTATGGACCTCGGCTCGTGGTTTCCGGAATCGGTCAACTGATTTACAGATTGGGGACAGAGTAAGTTGAAAAGAAATCTAAATTAACCTTTAAAGGACGGGAAAAACAAATATGTTATCAAAGAAAAAAGTAATGAACTTTACATAGTTTTCAATGTTTTTGGCACCGCTGTATCCAAATTTCATGCCAAAAATTTTATTTTGACAGACGAGAGCTCTCAATATTTGAAAATTTGAGTTTTTTTAATGAAACTCAGCGACCCCAAAAACTATATATAAAGCTTAATTTCATATAAATAATTTCATATAACTCAATTTTTCAAATGCTGACAGCAATAATGACAGCTGTCAAAATATTTTTTATTTAACTTATGGCACAGGAATTGAGCTATCCTGAGTGCCAATTATTCACAACTGGCAAAATAAATTTTTGATGAAAAATTTAGATTCAGCGACTCCAAAAATTTAAGACAATTTAAGGGACACTTATTACGGCCCTGGGGGGCCCCCATTTCCGAGAAAATGCATCCAATCGAAAAATGATTATTGTAAAGTTCAAACACATCATTTTGAATGGTCAACTGGCCCCAAAAAAGACAAAATACAACTTTAACTTCAAAATCATTATATTTAATAGAAATGAGATGTTTCAACGAGTTTGAGCGACATTCGAGGGTCAACGGTATTTTTCAACCTAAAAAAAGAGTGAGTTTTGGCCATTTTTGGGTAGAAAAAACGCTACAACTTCTAGAGTCTTCAATATTTTGACTTTTGAAATTTTACACACGTGTAGAAAAATTTAATTTCATAAACCTTTACCAATGCTTTTTCGAAAATATTCGCTGGTTAAAAAATTGGATGAATTTTCTCGTATATGGGGGGCCTCCCTCTCAGGGCTGTACTAAATGTCCCTTAAACTGTCCTGCGATATCATGTATATCGCATAGTTACCACCCAAAACCAGTAATTCTATCATACACTTGAAATTTCACTGGTACCTCCCCTTAATTATATTAATAATATTACATCTTTATGAATACTAAAGAAACTTAAACATTTTAGGATTGCAGAGCCAATCATATTAGCGCATTTTTTAAACTACTTTAGTCCTCATCACAATGTATCCAAGACTGAAGCATGTTATTGGGGCGCAGCAATGTGCATAAACCGACTTATCTCAACTTTTATCGCATACCACGTCGATCAGGAACTCGTCCACCTAGGTATAAAGATCAATGTTGCTTGTTCTTCTTTGATTTATCGAAAGGTGTTACAACTATCGCCCTCCAGTATGGATGATAGTTCGGGGACCACTATAGGACAGGTAAACGAATAGAAATCTACAAATACATTATCTGCTAGTTACTGTACAGAATCTTCCATTTTTTACAGATAATCAATCTTCTTAGCAATGACGTCGGCAGATTTGACTATGGCTTTATAGACTTCCACGACTTATGGCTCGGACCACTTCAGGTGGCTTTGGTAGCTTTCATACTTTATCAGCACGTCGATTGGGCTGCCCTCGTAGGATTTGCCATAATCTTATTCTGCCTTCCTTTGCTTGGTATACTATCCTATTCAATTTCAAAATTCTCTCATAACTATTGAATAGTTTGTATCATATGAGTTAAATACTTAAATTTACTGTTAACCATTTGTATGTGAAGCTATCATCGGGAAAAAATCTTCAGCAGCAATACCAAAAGCAGCATACAAGACTGACAAAAGACTGAGATTTATGAACGAGGTCATTAAGGGGATACAGACTATCAAAATGTACGCCTGGGAAATTCCTTTTTCTGCGATCATCGAGAAAACCAGAATGTAAGTATGCCGTTTAAAAAGTATGTCTTGACGGTGATTAACTTCTGCTGATATTGCAGAAATGAAATCAAAGCAATAAAAATGGTGAATGTTTGGTTCCACTTGAGCTTCTCCTTCGAAGCATATGTGCCTCAAATATGCTCTTTCGCATCCATTGCGACTTACGTATACCTCGGAAATCAAGTAACCGCCGATAAAATATATATGATGATTGTGTACTATGAGGTGCTCAGGATGTGTGTATTCATGTTTATGCCTTTAGGTAAGACAACTTTAAATAAAATAAAATAAAATGTTTACTCGCTAACCTATGTTATCATTAATCGTAAGATTCATTACAAAATTTGCTTCCAGGAATTGAAGCGATCATCGGGATGAAAGTGTCGTGTACGCGCATACAAAACTTCTTGCTGCTTGATGAAGTTACGACATCGAAAGAAATAGAAAACAAAGGGTGTACTTTGAAAGACGAAGCTATTGTTTGTGACAGTGTTACCGCAAAATGGAATACAGAATCTGATAAGAACGCCTTGACCAACCTTAGTTTTAATATTAAGGAAGGTAAAATAGTTGGAGTTGTAGGCCAGGTCGGATCTGGAAAATCGAGTTTACTTCGAACGCTAATCGGAGAGCTTGTGATATCAAGTGGAACCGTGAAGATAAATGGGAAAATCGCCTACGCGAGCCAAGAATCCTGGATATTTCCTTCGTCGATTAAGCAGAATATATTGTTTGGAAAGCCGTTCGATAAAGAAAGGTAAATCACACTTTACTCATTTAATCACGATTAAATAAAGTTATCAACAAAAGTATATTTCGATGAAGTTAAAGAGTATCAAAAAATTATTAACCAACCGAACGTAGGTTAGTAATTTATTTACGAGAAATATGTTGAAAACTGGCTTTAAAGTAAAATAGATAGCTTTAAAATAATTTTTTTGTTAGGTACGAAAAAGTTATATCTGTTTGTCAGTTACATCGAGATTTACAATTATTTCCTTACGGAGATAAGACAATTGTAGGTGATCATGGTATGAATTTGAGTGGCGGTCAACGTGCTCGAATAAATCTTGCTCGAGCCGTCTACTCTGATGCAGACATCTACCTTTTAGATGACCCATTATCCGCGGTCGATACTGAAGTAGGCAGACGAATATTTGACGAATGTTTATCCAAATATCTACGAGGAAAGACCATAGTATTAATAACCCACCAAATTCAGTACATGAAGCATATGGATTACATTATTTGTCTAGACAATGGAAAAGTAGTGGTGCAAGGAAAGTTCACTGAACTGCAGAATGGTAGCACTCGCTTGATAAATTATCTTAATATTGCTAATAAAATGACTACCGTGTCTGACCAAGTGTACGACAAACCAGAAGAACAAAAAATGGTCAATATTGACTCTGACCCTGACAACAAAGAAGAAAGATCTAGTGGCAAATTGTCTTCAATGCTGTATGTGAAATACTTTCAAGCAGCAAGAAATGTATGGTTTATTCTTGCAACTGCACTTATGATCGTCATATATAAGGTACTTTTACAATTTTTATTTCTGTTTGCAATGTACATTTGTTTTTAATATGACCGTAATATTTAATATTCTATTGCTTTAGGCTTCTGGAAGTGGTGCTGACTATCTGGTATCCTATTGGGTCAACATGGCTGAAGGAAACGATACAACGGAAGAAGCAGACAGTCAGAAAGACTGGTATGTCCTCTTATTCGGTGTAATGACCTTTGTAAAAATGGTGACGTACTTAATTTCAGTCGCGATTTTCTATGAAATGTGTATCCGCATATCCAAGAATTTACACATGGACATGTTTCACAACATCGTGCACGCCACAATGCGGTTCTTCCATAGAAATCCATCTGGGCGTATCATGAACAGGTAATTTTTCGAAGATTCGTATAGAATATCTGTAACACAATCATATTTAATATCATGGAAAATTGTTCCATGTTATGTTGATTGCACTAATCGTTTCTAGGTTCTCTAAAGACATGGATGTTATTGATTTAAGAATCCCTTTAAACATATACGATCTTTCAGAAGTCGGATTGCACTTTGTGTTCTCAATCACGCTAATCATAACTATAAACGAATTCATCATACCGTCAATAATAGTTATGCTCGTCATATTCTACTTCTTACGCGATTTCTACTTGAGAAGTAGCCGGGATCTGAAACGCTTAGAAGGAACAAGTAAGTTCAGATTCAACAATGCATGCAAACATGATTTAATGAGAATTGCACATGGAACTTTTCTCATTGAATATTCCTGTCTTTTACAAAATTGTTAAGCAATCGTATGACTGTCTAAACATCTGTTTCCACAGCTCGTTCCCCGATATTCGATCATTTGTCGTCGACTTTCCAAGGAATTACAACAATTCGAGCATTCAACGCACAAGAGCAATCAACCGTTGAATTCGACGGTAACCAAGACGTACATACCTCTGCCTATTACTTATACACCACAAGCAGTTATGCGTTTGCGATATACGTAGATATCGTAATAGTTTTATTCATGGCATCCAGCATCATCATCTTTCTCGCTGTGGATGCTAAAGCATTGGTAGGAGACGTTGGATTTGTGATGACCAGAATCATTTGGATGTGCTTCGCGATTCAATGGGCAATTCGTGTAACGACTCAGCTAGAAAATCAGATGATTTCTGTGGAACGAATTATTGAATATACAAAATTAGAACAGGAACCTTCGTTTGAAAGCACCCCTGAAAACAAGCCATCAAAATCCTGGCCAGACAAAGGTCACATAGTTTTGAAAGATTTAAGTATTAAGTATGACAAAGATAGTGATGCTGTATTGAAGAAGTTGAACTTCGAGATATTACCAAAAGAAAAGATTGGTATCGTTGGTAGGACAGGCGCTGGTAAGACTTCTCTCATTTCTGCTTTATTCCACTTGGCTTACATGGAAGGCGAAATTTATATAGATGGCATTCCGATAAGTTCTCTTGGGGTACACGATTTGCGCTCCAAGATTAGTATAATTCCGCAAGAACCAATACTGTTTGAAGGAACTCTGCGAAGAAATTTAGATCCTTTCGAAGAATACAGCGATGCAGAAATATGGCAGGTGATTACTCATTGGGATTTTGTTGAAACATGGGATTCTTGTAACCCTAATTTTGTTTTAAATTTTAGGCTCTGGAGGACGTTAAATTGAAAACGTTTATTGAGAATCTGCTCGCTGGCTTGGAGACAAAGGTGTCCGAAGGAGGAATGAATTATAGTGTTGGGCAGAGACAACTGTTGTGCTTAGCTCGAACGATTTTAAAGAAAAATAAAATCATGGTGCTGGATGAAGCAACGGCAAATGTTGATTTACTTACAGACGAGTTGATCCAACAAACTATCAGAGAAAAATTCCAAAACTGCACAGTGCTCACTGTTGCTCATAGGTTAAATACCATTATGGATAGCAACCGAGTTCTCGTAATGGATAATGGATCAGTGGTGGTAAGTCGATTATTATTTAAACATAAAACTATACAGGCACATATCTATTAAATGTAATTAAAAAAATATTTAATATTAATTTATAAACTTAGGAATTCGATCACCCTTTCAAACTACTGGAAAGAAAAATAGGATTTTTCTACAATTTAGTTCAACAAACTGGTCCGGAAATGGCAAAGTCGTTAACAGAAATTGCAAAAAGTGTAAGTATACTCAATACTTTATAGGAAGCTATTTTACTATAATTAATACAGTTTGTAAATTATTATATATAAAAATTCTTTTTCAGAATTATGAAATTGAGTCTAAAGGAGAGGAGGAAGAAGCCGCTAAAAATGAAACCGATTTAAAATAATCAACGTACAGTTAAAGTGCTTACGAAGAAGCTGTGATATTTATAAAGCACAAGACACTTACATCCTTACACATTATTAACTTAATTTTGCAATAATATGTGGAAATATGAAAGCACTACAACGTGCTTATCAAACTTTCGTAGGAAAATGGTTTCTCATATCAATCTCTGCTACTTGGAAAGACAGATTATATATCGAGTAAACAGTCAATTGTGAAGAAGTAGGTACACGTGCATGTCTATTATACTGAATGAACCAACTATGTATCACTCGAAATGAAATTATATTAATTTCAGTACTACATTTTTTATTTAAAGTATTAAAACAGTTACCGTCTAATTCGTTTATGCCTGCCTTATAAAGCAATAAATCATATTTCACAAATTTATTTGATTTTTATCATTATTACCAACTTAACCTAATGACACATTGTCGCCATTTGAAAAAAATTTCGACTCAAGAACCCAAATAAAATCTAACAGATGAAATTCGTAGTTAAAATCTTCATCATTACCTATTGGAACCATATTATGTAAAATTCAAAACACATTCAGTCTAACTGAAAAGTCTAGGCCAAAAAGGAGTTCGCATTTTGTTTTCATATCTTATAGTAATCGAAAGATTAGTATATTATGCATCACGGGCGGTAAGTGAGCCATTATTGACCTGCGTGGGGTTGGCATAACGAGACGAGCACAAGGACTGCCGAATGCAGCCCGAGGCGAAGTCGCATTGGTAGGTTATAAGCAATTGCCCATTTCAAGTATGAAATAAAAACTTGAACATTCTTATTATTCTGTGTATCTGCCAAAAACAAACGCAAATTCCAAATGTCAGCGATAGGCAGCGATAGAGAGCAATAAAAAACAGATTCAGTGAATCACTAGTTTAAAAAAAGTCAATTCAAATGTCATTTTGTTTATTAGTTGTCTATTACTTTATATTTCTTTTTACAGGGATAATTACGATAATTAAAGCGTTTATTAAATAGCAAATATTTATTGAACGATCGGAACAGTCATGAAGTATTGTGAATTAAATAAAAAAAGTGCGACTCCATAACAAGTCAATTGACGAGTCGATGAGCCATTAACATTTATTTGCACAATTTAAATCGGTAATGCATCGAATTCTCAAGAAAGTCAAAATGTCCAAGACTGAGTAATAAATTAAAAAATGTTTGCCTCGAATAAAAAGAAACTCATGAAAAGAAATGACATTTCGATATTTCATACTTACTACTATTTCATGCTTAAGGTCGTGTCGAAAACGTGATTACCGACATTACAGGTTTATCAAAATACGTTTAAATAAGAATATGGGCACTGATTTAACGATCAGAGCGAGATTTCTTTACTTTTTTTTCCCATTTTGAACGCAAAATAAACTTCAATCGTATTTAATTGTAGAAGAATAGTGATTTTTAGTTTTCGAGCTGGAAAAATTCGTAGAACTCACTATTCTTACAAACGGCTTGTTACAAAATGTTACTTTATGGCTAAAAACATTCTCCAATAAACACAGAATCTCGTTCTGGTCAGCATTTTAAAATATATCAACAAATGATTTTTTCAGAAGCAAAGTCCCTAAGTCCGTTGCAGCAGACTTTCGATTTGGCCTTAATTGATGCGAGTATGTAATAGTAGATATTCGTCTGGAGAAAACGGAGAAAAAAGTTGTGTTACTTATTACGAGCTGTTCAAAGTTGTCCACTTAAGCGCTAGCTAGCAAGTGTCAGTTTGTAAAATTGTAAATAAAATGAAACTATATTCAATTGTAACTTTTAAATCGTAGATTTTGATTTTAAACT
>JABFPB010001541.1:0-24588 GCA_022817645.1 Ceratoteleas bidentatus | reverse complement strand
GTCGACGCGACTGCACGCTTCCTCTAGTTCAGCTGAGCGCCACCAGATGTCATATTGAAGTATCTTAGATCCCAATAATTGAGATTATACATTGAAAAGAATCATCCAGGATTAATGAATCACTCATGGAGAACTGAACTTCAAATTCCATTGTCCAAAAATAATTCAAAATGCAAGTTACATAAACCTCACACTCAGTTTCTCACATTAATGTCTACAAACATAGCAAAAATGTAATTTAATGATTAAAATTGAAAGAAAATATCATTACTTCATGTATGTGGCAATACATTTGGAATATACTGTAATTTTTGCAATATATTTGGAATATATTTCTCTTTTTATCAGGAATCAATCGTCTATTTTTCATCTAAAATGAGTTTCCCAGTCCCATCTCTGCTTATCTGTATGAAAATTTAAGTTAGGTGCTAATCTGCGTATGCAATGGTTCGTTTTAGGGGAGAACGCCTCTTCACGTAAGTGCCTGGCAAGGACACGTGGAGATGGTGGCATTATTATTGACCGAAGGTTGCGCCGGCATAAACGCCTGCGACAATGAAAACCGAACGCCGCTGCACTCGGCAGCCTGGCAGGGTCACGCGGCAATCGTGCGGTTGCTTTTGGAGCACGGAGCTACGCCTGATCACACTTGCAATCAAGGAGCGACTGCTTTGGGTAACTCGCTGAATTATAGTCCAAGTTATTCCCCGACTCTCCGAATATTCGTCTCGCAAAATCCAACTTCAAGAAACGGCTAAGCTGAGAAATATAGAAAGATACCAGTTTCGGTTCTGCGAAACCACTATGGCTTGTTGCAACTACTTCAGATGACTATAAGTCAGGATGTTGGGTTGAGAGAGCTGGAATATATTTAAAGAAAATAAACTACACTATGGAGAAAATTTAGTTTCATAGAGTAGAATTCAATTAGTATTAATTAGATTGCTAATTTAGTCAAGTCTAGATTGAACTTCTGCTAACTGGATTTAGTTTCCAGCATTGTTCCTTGAGAATATGATCAAAAAAATTAGCTGCTTGGATGTAATTAAGTTAAGTCAATTAAATTTGAGACTTATTTAAATCAGTTATTAAAATCACGATTTTAATAAAAAGCCATGATTTAAATCAAGAAAACGAAATGTTACTTCCGTTGCGAGAAAACCTTCAAAAAAATTCCTCGCTTGACGTATGTTGTTTCATAATGAATTTGTATTGCAGGGATCGCTGCGCAAGAAGGGCACGAGCACTGCGTGCGAGCCCTTTTGAATCACGGCGCTGATCCGAACCACTCCGATCACTGCGGCAGAAACGCCATAAAAGTGGCGGCAAAAAGCGGCCACGACACGGTCGTGCGACTGCTCGAGGAACATTCCGCGAATCAAAGGAGTTTGAGGCCCGGAGTTAATGGCGGTACGTGCACCCGCGGCCCTTTTTTCCCCGACCGAGCAGGAAACTTTTCATTTTAATTACTCTCCCGGGTGCGTTTGCTCAACGTGCTATCAGCGGAGCCGCGGAATTATTGCGCTTCGTCGACTCGTCGCCAAAAGTATCGCGAACGAGTGGCGATAAATTGTTATCGCTACCACAAGTTACGTTGCGATTCAATTACCGTAATTCGCGTCGACGGAATTGTTTCGCTTCGCCATAAAACAATTCCGGGAGGGTAAAATTGACGTGTCGAAAAATGGTACTGGAAAAATTAATATTAAATTTAATATTAAATCTAATATTAAGTTTAGATTTAATATCTTTAAGATGGGGTATAAAAGTTAATATGAAATTGCAGATTAAATTACATAATCATTTAATTATTCAATTTCAAATTAAAATTATCGTTAAGTTTAATTTAATATGAAACAATTAGATTTAATTTTTTTGTCTTTTCTTTTTGGATTTGAGAAAGTAATTTGCGATTTGCAGGTGGCAGTAGTAGCGCGACCTCGGTGACGTCGAATTCCACTGCGGAAACGAAACCGTCGTCGGCGATTTTAAACCCGCTTTCCACCCAGTACAGTCCCGCGGAATCGCCGGACTCGACCAAGAGGCGAAGTTGCGTCTCGCTCGGCAACAATTCCAGCAACAGTAAATCCAGCAGCAACCTCACGGGAAGCACTAAAAGCGATCAGGGCAAATTTAATCAAAACGCGATGGTGAATCAAGTAATTAAGGTATTCCCACTATTTCAACAATTCCACTAGTGTAATTCGCAAAACTTAGGTCTCGTCGAATGTAATGCACGACAATTAACTTGAAAGGGAACTCGTTTATTATTTCCGCTAAAATCACACAAATAATGGTTTCGTTTCCATTTTAGGTATTTAAAATAAAAAAAAATAAAATCTAAAAATATTCTCGAGCCATAGTTTCTATTCGATAAACTAAACTAAATGAAATTAATCTTTTTTTGTAAATTTTCATGAATTTCCTAATTAACTTTTTTCAATCATATGCATCGTGATTGAAAAAAGTTAATTAATGCCATTCGATTCAACGAAAAAAAAAATAGATGAAACCGTTCAGCGCCGTAATTGCGAAAATAGCAATGAATGGATGTCCACTTGAACAATCAGGAGGAACGTTTGACGTGAAAATATTAAGCTGCAATTTTCGGTCGGAAGACAATCAAACATCAATTTGGCCGAATCGATATTGCAAGAATGCGAGATAAATTGAACGGCACGCGCTGCTCCAATATTAAATGTGTCTCGCAGTGTGTCCGAGGCAAACACTGTTCGAATGAATGATACTTAATTTGTGCTCCTTTTTGCCTCGTGAATTCGAAGTGCGAAATCGCAGTGAAACTCACAACCTCACAATAGACTGTTAAATTTGCCTAAATTTGCATCCGACCAACGTGACATAATAAGAAAATTTCCGGCGCCGGTTTTGCATAAACTTGGTCTTAATTTGCAGTAGCGTCTCGAAAGTTGCCGCGTATCGATAATATTTGCATAGCCTAATTTAGTTTGGACTTAATTAAGTGGATTTCGCGTGTTGCCGGCTGAGATTTTTTCCGGGTAATTGTGTAGATATGACACGAGCCTAGAGTAATCTTATGAAGCGAGTCGCGGTTTTGCATTAACGCGTTTTGGAAACTGGTTCTGATGTCGCAAAAAGAGGACATTTGGCAAGAGTAGCTTTTTCGAGGAACTCATTTGGAGCATCGAAAAAGTACATTAATCCACGAAAATGCGCGGCAGCGAAGAAAAGTTAAGGGAGGAATCCGTCTTTATGTCCCAACTGGGATGTGACCTAAATGACCATTTCCCAAATATTTGACAAAAACTGCCATGCGAAGCTTGTCTCAGCTATCGCATTTCACAAAAGACAGCCACTTTTGTGAAATGTTTTCTTTTTGGGAATGCAAATTTAGCTGAAGGGTTCGTCTTCTTTAGATACTTGGAGTGGAATTGGTTCAAACGTTTTTTGGATCTGAATAGAGCTTGAGGTGAAAAACATCAAAGGGAATGTAAAGGAGAGGAAATGCAAGACTGTTCGTTGTAAAATAGTTTGCAACATAGTGAATTATGCAACAAGGGAGAGTTCGTAGTTAATTAGCTACGGTGTTTTGTATGCCAAAGAAGCTCCAGTTGTAAGACTTCAATAATCGATAACTGTTAATCATATAATCTCTTAGTTAGAAATTATTGTTTCTGCGAGTATTTAGAAATGGAAAAATGTCTCTTCGTCATATCGCGTCAGAAAAAAGCGCTCACTGATACTTTTAGAAGTTTTCTTTTTGAAGCTTTGCTTTCATAGAGGAACAACCTTTCGAAATCCCTTTGAACTTCCTCCAAACATTCCAACATTACAAATACATCATGTAACCCAACTAACCCAACAACTAACCCACCCCTTCTTCTGTCGAAACCTAACTTTGATCCAGGCCATCCCTCAACTGTTTACTGTTTCGGCCACTCGCCCATACCACCCCCTATAACCGCCAGGCATATCACCTTCCGGCTCTGTTATATGGTAGGGATGTCCTGTACCTATCAGTGCCATTTAATTACTACATTCAGGTAGCATTGAATCGATGTATACTCGAAGGATTTGTCCAGGGAATATGTTAACATTATTTAACTACATATTGGGCAATTTAACTACCCAGGGTTAATCATCAATTAACCTTATTAATTACTGGTTGGATTAACTATCTAGACATACATTTTTTTCTTCATTTCCTCCTTGAAATATTCCATTCACTAAATGATTATTCATGTTTAGCATAGATTTTTATTAAACTCGAAGAAGATTCTGTTTCAGGAAGGTGCCACTGCTCATCTAAATCATTGGGCCGAAGTGGCACCTCTTTGAAATGGAACCTTCTTCGAATCTTTTCTGAAATGGAACCTTCTTCCATCCTGACATCGATACACATTGTGGTGACTCTTAGGATTTTTCTTGGTGCAGAAACTGACTCTCCTCCCTCATTTCAGGCACCTCTCTCCTTCACCCAACAGCTACAGCAGTGCACCCGCGGCGCCAAGAGTCGTCCTCTCAGCAAGCTGCTGTCGCCCCTCAAAAGCGAGCCGCAGAGTCCGATCTACGCGTCGCCGCCGCACTCGCCGCTGAGCGACGAGTGCGGCGGCCTGATCCCCTATTCGCCGACGAACACGAGCCCGCCGAGCGCGCAGACCGCGGTGAGCGTGATCCAGAGCCAGCTGGGCGTGTCGCTGCTCACCGGCAACCAGGCGATCCAGTACAAGGCGCACGGCGGCGCGTACAACCACACCGCGGCCATCTACGAGCCGATCAACATCAAGACCGAGCTGGTCGAGCGCACCGAGATCTCGAGGTCGTTCGAGCTGACCAACGAGATGCTCGGGCTCAACCCCAACCGGGAGAAGAAGAACGGCCTCGAGGAGAAGAAGACCCCGGCGGACACGCACTTCACAAGGGACACCCATATGAGGATCATCCTGGGCAACAGCGGCGCGGGCATTGGGAGGAACGTCAAACACATGCCCGACCACATATCCGTTAGGTGAATGGCCTGGAGGGAAATTTTGTAGTGCTGCCAGTCGGCCAGAATTTTTTCTGTGAATCACAGTGAGTCACAAGTTAGTCACATGTGAATCAACTGTGAGTCAACTGTGAGTGTAAGAAGTCATCTATGAATATACATTCGTCCAGTCGCTCCATTTGCGGAGTTGATGAACTGTGTAATAATTGCGCCGCCTGGCGGCGAAATTTGTACTGTTCTATAGCATTAAAGGTGTATTGAAAGTCACATTATAGTCACACTAACGGGAAAATTTTTAAGTCATATTTTAGTTCGGTGAGGCGGAAATTGTGACGCACGTGTGACTCACAGGTGACTCACATGTGACTCACGCGTGAGATCACTGTAATGTCACAGAAAAAAAAATCTGGTTAACTGGGCTGGTTTAGGCATCCCTGCAAAAAAATGCAAGAAAATGCAATAGAATGAAATGAAATAGTACATTACACCAATAAGGAGGGAAGTTCGTATTTCGAAACGAGTGAACTTCTGGAACGAGGCGAAGCCGAGTTCTGGAAGGAACAAGTGAGAAATCGAAATTGTGGGTATTCCCGCCCGGTGATTTATTTATTAAAACAACGGTTAAGAAATTGCCTTGTAGGTTAAGAATTCTTTTTGAAGAATTCAAAACTGGTCTTTGGAAACACTGATAACTCGCCAGAATAGAGCGAAATAGAATGGTAGTGAAATTCAGGTTATGAATGTAGAATCTTTCCACTGAGGAATTCATTATTTAATAATCAATTCTTTTCTATTTATCAAATATTTTTGCAGGGTGATTCCCTTGCAGAAATTAAATCTCTGAAAATTGGAACTGTCAGAGTTTTTCAGAGAAAACTCTAAAAATCTCTGAAAAATACTGAAAAAATTGTCACAGTTTTTTTTCAGATTATTTTTCAGAGATTTTATTTCTATAAGTGTTTAACTATGTTCTACTGATGAAAGCAATATTTAAATTTAAATGTAATTAAAAATCAAGAGAAAAATCGAAAAATAAGATACCAAAGAGAATTTGTCCCAATCTGTTTTCCGCAATTAATAATAAATTACTATTGTTAATATTATTGAAAACACAGCAGGGTAAACTGTTTGCAACTTTGACCTCCTTAAAGGGATTTTCCTGGTTATAACGCCGACGGCTAGGCAATTTCCGCCCCTGGGGGGGGGCGCTATAAAAAAGGTAAATTGAAAACAGTTATAACCTTCTGAGTATGTAAACAGTTGTAACAATTTAATTTCCAGCAAAAGTCAAATTTTCATTTAAAAATGCCGTCGAACAGTATGTATCGCCAAGTAAATTAGCCCTGAATTTCTGAAACGAAAACGAATAACATTGTATTATTCAACATAGATCATGTAATTGGTCTATAAGAATTTAATTTATTACTTCAAACATGTAAATCTAGTTGGAACCTATAAAACGTAAAATTTTAACATTTATTTTCAATGTGATGGCCTTCTGGGAAAACTTTTTTTCCTTACGTTTTTAAGTAAACTGACCTGATTTTTATGTCTTAGGGGCCAACAATCAAAATAATGAAGAATTGTTTTGATTGAGAACTTCTTAAAAGTTTTAACTGTGGTTAATAATAAGCATAGGCGATTAAATTTCCTTTAAGACCTCTTTTCTTTATTCTGTAATCTGTGATGCACTGCTAAAAAGAGATCCAGAAAATTAATATACTGTTTAGAATTCTTTTCTAAAACAGTATTGATTATTAATTAATTTCTTATACTGCATATTAACAATAATATACAATTATTAAATATTATATTAATGTAATATACGTATATTAATTTTACAAAACGTGTATTAAATGTAATATACATATATCTTTAGTGATTTTAATAAAGTTTGACATTTAAAATATACTTGTAAATCGTAATGATATACGAAATTTACAAATATTTTAAGAATGTGCATAAGGATGCAAACTTGCAAAAAAATGAGAATTTATTAATTTAAACTAAGAAACAAGAAGTACGCTTAAAGGAAAGTAAAAAAAATAATTGAAAATAAATAATTATTCATTGTAATTATTAAAATACGTATCACATTTTATACGCTTATTTTGAACTTCGAAGGATTCCCCGTCAACAAGGAATAAAACATTGGAAACTGCTATTTGAACTCGTGTTCCTTTTATAGAAACAGATTCTATTCATATTAAACAAATTTTTCCTCTTGTCAAAATATCGAACGGAAAATCCTTTTATCATAAAAAGATTCCTGTCACTGTGAATAGAATGTTTTAAGAGTGCAGGTTTGGAGTCAAATATTCTACATATTTTTATAAAAGATTTTTTACATCATATATGGTGTAATTATGTTCAAATGGGATAAACATGTGTATACCATTTGGCCATAATTAGTATACCTTTAAAGGTATACTAATTATGAAACAAATATATGAAACAAAAATATGAAAAAAAATATGAATAGAAAATATGAAACAAAATATTTGGCAAACTATTTTAACACAAAAGTAGAAAATTGTTGAAACTGATGTATACAGAACATGAACGTGAAATTTACGCAGTATTTAATTTATGAGAAATATCTGTACAAAAAGTTGAGCTTCGTCTATCGTATAATAGTTTCCTCGTGTGTCTCATGCACGTGGATGTTTCGTAGATGCAAAGATAAATTGCAGTGAATATAAATTTGTTTAGCAAGCCAACTCTAAGTCATTCATCGCTGGATGGCAATCCTCTTTTGTGTTTAGTTACCAGGTACATTTTCATTTACGACAAAATTTGAATCTAACTTCAAAAGAGGAGTGGGATTAATATAAGTCGAACGTTGTTTTGGACAACTTTGAACTTTTCATCCCCCTTCTTTGTAATGCTTCGCTGAAAAGATCAAGGCAGGATTATCCAATATATGCACGAAACACAATGCTTAAGAACTTTGAAGATCGAGGCTCCATAAAAGCGATTAACTTGTAAACCTAGTTTAGTAGTTCAAATAGCAGTGTGAAATATTTCGCATTTAAAAATAAACGTAAAATTCATTAACTAACAATGCAATTACATTTTCGATCAAGTTTTCGTCAAATAATTTGAAAATATAAGAGAAATATTGAAGTACTAAGTTGTAAAGTTATACTCAGTACCTAATACACTGGATTGAAACTGTATTACGAACTAATTAATATCACTGTAATATTATCATTCATAATGTAAACTGCTCGTTAGAATTAATAACGAAGTTAAGGAAATTTTAAACTCCTGATTCAATATCCTAAGGTTTCGCAATTATAAAATATGGAACAGAAGCACCGTTTCATAATGAGCCTAGTAAATCAATATTATATAAACTGGGTCACTGTAATGTCTAACATATAAATTTTATCCCCAATTATCAAACATAATATTTTACGCTTAATGATCAAATTAATACAAGCGTTAATAATTCAACACAACCAATAGTTCTCTAACTCCTCGTTACAAGTCAAATTAAAAAACAGTCATACAAACATTCGAATGATAAATTTGCAATGATAAGAGCGAGTCGTCAAATAATCGTTAACAATTATTCTCTTGTAAAGAACTGGTCAGTTTCGAAATCACCTTATCTCGACTCTTTCACATCTACAATTATGGCGATAAAATCCACAATGTTTCCGAGATAATGCACTGATATGCGCAAAGTGACAGTAAACAAATCACTTGATCGAATTAATGTCAATTTTTCTTGATCTACTGGAACAGATTAGACATTCAAATTAGGATGCGAATATCGTCGTATTTGTATCGAATAAATGTCAAACTATTCAGTGGGGCATTGATTTAAAATAATCGTATTTCAGCACTACAAACGTGCTAAAATACGAAAGTTATAATTTTTTAACAAACAAAACACAATTTCATTAATAATACCATAATTTAGTGTATTATTTCTAAATTTATATTTAAAAAATATATAAATACATTGGCAAAAACGATTTTTGAATTTATCAAAAAATTCCTAAGGAATCCTCGAATTTCTTGGATTATTCTCCGAATTCCTCGGAAAATTCTTGGAATCCAAGAGTTTCGACGATTTTCTTAGAGAATAAATTTTTGGAAGCTAAAAAAATGTATGATTTCTCTCAGATTTCCCTGGTTTTTTGTGGAAGTTTGCAAGCATCGTCTAAAAAGAAAATTCCGGAGTCTTTTAAGAATCGCCTCGAACATTTTCGAGAATATTGGCCTAGAAGCTCGCTCCCGTTTACCGCAGCGATAAATCTCAATTAAACTTTACAACCACTTTGTTTCAGCGCCGGAAATTCAAAGCCGAAGCGAAACGGCCTGGTATCGAACCCGGCCATGCGATTAGTGGCCGGCGTTCGAAACGGAATTGAAAATGCCACAAATCGGAATAAGCCGGTGACCACCCGCGTGAATGGATTCCAGTGGAAGGCCGAGGCGAGAAAAGAAACCCCCTTGTAGGAGCAGGAGGTAATTTCTTAATTCTTCAAATGTAGGATATTTTAATAATTTAAAATAAATAATTTAAATGAAAATTAATTTAAAATAAATTGTATTTAAATTTTAAATAAATAAAAAATAGATTGTGTCACTTTATACACAGAAAAATTAATTGTTTATCAAAGGCAAACATTGAAATTCAATGTTTGCCTTTGATAAACAATTAATGATTGAATATAATTTCTATATGGTGTTTAGACTAACACATTTTTATTTTAGCAGATAATCAAATGCGACTTGGATTAGAGATTCAAATTCAATATTCCTTATTGAATTTGAATAAGAGTTACCTGTATCAAATTACACAAATATCTTATGGTTTTGAAATTATGTGGACATTTCCCTTTTTTTTTCAGGAAATTGAGTTCGCGGTGTGCACTCACAGACCCGCGAGCCCAAGCTGCGGATGGCGCGAAATCATCGACAAGAAACGGAAGTCAATAAACAAGTTCTTCTCCTTTTATTTAGGCAAAATCAAATTACCTCAACTGAACAAGTGAAGGACGCATTTTTGCATAAGGAGCGCACGTAACACAAACACTCTTAATACCAAATATTAAGTTGCATAGCATTGTACGTAGAATGACGACGGGAATTCGAGGGAACCGACGTATATATCCGGATATACGGTATATACAGCGAACGCGACGACGAATCTTTGTATAAATGTACCGTTGACGGCAAGATGCAACAGAAACACTGTATTGATCTCACTACTAACTTACGCGAGTAACAATGTTTTCGGAAGACCTGTAAATGTGATGTTTCGACGACAATTTTCGAGCGACTCTTTTCGAGGGTGTAAAGTAATTGTATAAAAGGACTAGTTTTGTGGGCGAGTTTTGCAGAACGAATAAATTGATCGCAAGCAGTAGCGAACGCGAACCCCAAGTGTCTCGAGAGATACGTAAGAACCATGGCCTGACAAGCGACTCTCGCTTGTGTACATACAACCGTTTATGTATCACACAAGAAACGTATTTATTATTATAGTTTAGTAGGTGAAAATGAATGTAAATCGGTATACAAATTTAGTAAATAAATTATTCCCTACAGTATTTTTCATGGATTTTGATTCGTCTTTGTACCCAAAACCTAGTTTCATTACATTTCAATACTTTTTTTTATCTTGAAGACCAACCACAATTTTAATGGTTAATAAAAAAAGTTCCATTAAAATATTTCCCCAAAAAAAGTCTTCGTGAAAATACTCTCTACCCAAAAAACTGAACCAGAAAATGAAATAAATTAAAATATTTAAGTATTACAGGTAAAACAGATTTATATCTAATTAAGCCAAAAGAAAAAGAATCTGATCAAAAAACAAATAAAAATGCTATTTTTAAATTAAATAAACCTTGTCGAGCAGTTTAAAAAATCTGGTTAAATAAAATCGAGTAAAAAATGTTTCTTAATTAATCGAGAAGAATTTTGAAAGGTTTTTTCTAAAATGGTTGATCATTAAAATAACAGTTACTCAGACAAAGACACATATCTAGGCGAAAAAACTGCTAAATCACAATCTAACTGCTTTCACTGTTCTTATCTCTGGAGTGGTCTCGTATCGAAATTGCATTATCTTCACGCCTGCTTTACCTTGGAGTGGTAAAATGGTTCATATTACATTAGGACGTCGGCCAAATACACAGAAAACGCAACTACTTCGCCATACTTATGTAATGCTCTCGAACAAAATCAATTTCTCCATCTTATCCGATAATTCTCGCTTAAGGTGGAACTATCATGAAACTAGTTATTACAGATTTAGTAATAATTGATATAAAATTAAAATAGGTTGAACATAAAGTAACTAGATATCATCTTACAATATTTAAGACAATTTTTCTAACTAGAACCAAAGATATTTAATATTGAACATGGCCGTAAATTAATTGGTCCATTTATTAAAAATTAAATTACAGATTTTTACGAAAAACTAATGTAATGATCTGTGAAAAGAATTAAGAAAAGAAAAGAATTCATTTTGTCAGTTTGAATTCAGATTTTAGAATTGAACAGAAACGAATTCTTTCTGAAGAATTCAAAATTGCTCGTTTGAAACATTGAGAAATCGCTGGAATAGAAACGAATAGAAAAGAATTGAAAATAAAAATATGAATGCCGAATCTTTCCCAAAAGGAATTCAATTTATATTTTTCAATTCTTTTGTATTCTTTTCTATTCTTAGCTTTTTACAGTACCAGAAACAATAAATATCCTTTTGAACATGATTATAAAATAGTACCACTTTAAGTGTAGTCGCAGTGGAATTTCGCAATGAAGAACGAGTTTTCATATTGCGCCTTCCGTCCATATTATTGACCAGTATCGCTCCTGAAACTCGCATAAATTATCATCTTCCTTTATCCTTATCTCTCAAACGATCATTTTGAAAATCATACCCTGCAATCCAACGATACTATTACTGATTATAAATTGCGATTGAGTGCCAATGACAGTCGTTCTTCTGATTGATTCGCTAATTGGTATGAGAAATCGCGAGTCCAATCGGAAGCGATCGGAACAAGTCCGCACGTGTTTCGAGCGCAACTTTTTTATATTTGCGACTTGGGATGTTCCTTTGCAGTATCAGTTTAATCGCACCGCGAGTCGTCTCGCGGCTCTCGGGATTGAGTGAGTGGCAAAATCGCTGAGATTATGTAGCTGATAAGTAGTAGAGACTATCGTCCGAGAATCGTTTCTTTTAATCGAATTAAGTTGAACCAAGTCGCAATTGAAGGAAACAATGAAGCTGGACGAGAAAAATGAAGACACGAAAAGATTTTGTAACCGGGAACATTGGACGACAATTGCCACTTTGGTGAGCATAGTGTGCGGAATTGGAGTGGGCTTGAGTCTGAAAAATTTCACAGCCCAGCCTTGGTCGGAACGGGACATTATGTACCTGCAGTTTCCGGGGGAACTGTTTTTGCGAATGGTCAATTGCTTAATTTTGCCGCTCATTATCTCGAGCATTGTCAGTGCTAGTTATAATCTCAGCAAATCGGGTAAGTCGCATCGGTGGAGGAATTTTTTAAATCTTGGTCCAACATAGTGAAGAAACCAGTTATTTGGATTTTGGACCAAAACTGGAATAATGGACAAGGGTTTAATTTCAAATAAAAAAATAGAATGGAATTGGGATTTAATTTTGGATGTAGGATTATAGGAACCTTTTGGGTAAAAGTAAAAATAAAAAGGATCAGATTTTGAATATTGTCTGGATTTGGATGTTGGACCATGTAGAGACATAAACTCTATACTTTTATCTAAAATGTTTTAAAAAAAGTTAATAAAAGGATTAGGGTTTGAAAATATATCTGGATTTTGGATGTTGGACCATAGGAACCATTGGAGTAAAGGCTCTGTACTATTACATCACAACGACAGCATTAGGCATCATTCTAAGTGTGATTCTGTCGCAAACCATTCAACCAGGCAAAATGAACCGCGAAGAAGTGGCGCAAAAAAATGACACCTTGAGAAACTACGTAACCATAGACATCTTGCTGGATTTGTTACGGTATCAAATTGCCCGGCTTCGTTAACCGTCGCATAATTTAACGACCAGTACAAATCTCTTTTCATCTTTTAGAAATCTGATCCCGGATAATGTGGTGAACGCTTGCCTGGTTCAGGTATCTATAAAACTTTCGGTCAATGTTTATTCCTCTCATGCAAAAGTGAATGGAAACCTTTTGTGAAGTTCATATCAATAAAAAAATGTAAATTTGTTTGGTCTATTGGCGCAATTAATGTAAGGTTCTTAAAAAATAATCTCGTTCGAAGGTTGTTAATTATTTAATTGGAGTTTCGTAAATCCTATCTATCTAAAAGTGGTCACTAGACCTTTGAATCATCGAGTTTTTTTTAACAACCACAAAAGGGATGTACTGGTACTTTTGCATCAGATTGGTTAGTTTATTAAATCCTTAAAAGCACAGAATATTTTCTATATAATAATAAATTATTAATAAAAAATATTGTAAAATTTGATTTTTACAGTGTATGATTTTACAGTGTACAAACTAAAAGAACAAACTTCTTTTTAGTACCAAACAGTATTAGAGGCTTCCAACGATAGAAGAAATGGTAAACATAATTTTACAAAAAGTATTCATTTTATATATGATATAAATTGTAAAGGATCATTCAACAAATACAAAACATACAATAATCACATTAAAAACGGTCAAAAGTTGTACATGGGGGGATAAAAATACAATTTTTGTGTACGTATTTGTTAAATGGCTCCTATTATAAAAATGAGATAAATTGTTTTATTTTTTAGCAAAGTATGTATGTGAACATTTAAGAACAAGCTATGACTTAAAGTTTGAATAATGATTGCAGTTACTTCTGAGGAGTTGCCAATTTCCTTTAAGTACACAACCGGGACCAACGTGCTGGGTCTCGTATTCTTCAGTATTTCTCTGGGACTAGCTCTGGGCACAATGTGTGATGAAAAAAACGTCCTCCTCGAATGTTTCAGTATCATGTCAAAGGCAACTATGATGATTATGGATTGTGTAATAATGTACTTGAACATTGTAGACCTGTGCGCAGAATATCTTATTAAATTCGCTTAAGAATCTTTATTGAACTATTGCGACATTTCCGGTTGTCATTAGAGCGGGCATTTAGTCCAGCATTACGTTTTAGATCAAAATTCGTTCTATGCGAATTACGAAGTGTTCTCATTCAGAAATTTTACGAACGAGGAAATTAAGTCTGAAGCACTTATTTTCCTAATTTGAATAAAATAATGCAAATTCAAACAATTTAACTTAAATGATTTTAACTAGTTTTGATTTTGTTATTATGTTAACAAGTTCGGAAAGTTTGAAATCAGATTTTCCAGTTTATATCAATTTTTATCAGAATTTTTTCGAATGTTTTAAATTTTATAAACTATGAAAATTTGCATTTCCTCAAGTCTTTTACGCTTTGAAATAGGTAATGAATAATTCAATTTTTCAGGATCACTCCCGTTGGAGTCTTGTTCCTAATTCCCGGTAAAATACTAGAAATCGATGACTTCGGGACGATGATGGCCCAGCTGGGGCTCTACGTAATGACCGTTTTTGCGGCTCTATTAATTCATGGGCTCATAACGTTGCCGCTGTTGTACTTCTTATGCACACGCAAATCTCCTTATAAATTATTATCCCAAACCGGTCCTGCACTTATCACGGCTTTCGGAACATCCTCGAGGTGTGAAATATTCTATAACACCCCTTATATCTCGATAGAACATGATTTATTTTTCATTTATTAAATGGACCTTTATACATAAAATAGATATATATAAAATATATTAAACATATACTAAGTATATGTAAAATTGATTATTGATTGATATTTCTATTAGAAATAATATTTCTACATTAAATTTACTAAAGATTTAAGAAAATCTCTTACTCATAGCTGTTCAGAATTTGAAGAAAATTCATTCTCTCAAAATTGGGACTTTCTGACTTTTTTAAAATACTTTTTTAAGGATTTCGAGATATTTTCAGCCAATATCAGAGACTTAACATGTTTCAAACTTTTTAAAGATTTTATTTCTACTACGAATCCCAAACAAAAATAATTGATAATGCTTGCAAAAAAATCGTAAAAATTCCATCACACCTAAAGCAAAATGAATCGTTCAATTATTAATCAAATCTCTTAATCATCCATTCCATTTAGTACAGCGACAGTTCCCATGACAATAAGATGTCTAGACAAAATAGGCATAGACACTAGAGTCTCAAGGTTCGTGGTACCCATAGGGGCAACGATCAATATGGATGGGATTGCACTCTATGAAACAATAGGAGCGATGTTCATTATCCAAATGAGAGGCCTGGAATTCAGTCTGATGAAAACCATAGCTCTGAGGTGATTTGAATGGGATAAAACGACGCTTAATTAATTTGTTGCATACCTGTCCCAGGAATGAGTCGACAAGTATGTGACAAATTAAGTGAAAAGTAATGCCTTCGATGGACTATGTTTAAACTGTTAAATGGTACTGGTTAGTCCGATGTGAAGCACGTTAATAATTACGATGCCTTTTACTTGTACTTAGCGTTACTTGCACATTATCGTGCATTGGCGCCGCAGGCTTGCCAAATGGTGGTTACGTAATGTTAATAATGGTGCTGAAATCTATCGGTGTTCCGGCAGAGGATGTAACGTTGATTATAGCTATAGACAGTTTCGTGTAAGTATAATCAACTTGATTATCTCCAGCGACCCTTTTTGATGGAATTTCTTGTTCATTATATTAATTATTAAACTCTCGAATAATAATAATTCATCCAGAAGTCACAATTGAAGTAATAAATTTGTTAAATGTGGTATGATAGAAATTAATCGAATAAAGTTAATGACGGTAATTATAACAAAATATAGTAAAGTAGAAATGTCAGTTATTTTAATTAAAAACCATCCAAAAAATATTTGATAGAAACTAATAGAAAAGAATTGATTATTACACAATGAATTCCTTAGAGGAAAGATTCTAAATTGATAATTTGAATTTCATTTTATTCTGTTCTCTTCCGGTGATTTATCAATATTTCCCACGACTGGGAATATTATTTCCCAAATTTGAATTCTTAAAAAAGAATTCGTTTACATTAATTCCTCTTATTGCAGAGATCGTTTCCGGACTCTCGTCAACATTTTCGCAGATGCACTCGGCTCCGGAATCATCGAACACTTCTGCAAAAAGGACCTGGAGAGACTGAACCAAAGGGACGAAGAAACTGCTCTAATGAAGAATTAACTCGACGCATTTTATTTATAAGAATCCAACAGTATTCAACATTTTATTGAATAAATAAACGCTTTTGTAAAAAAAACCCTAATATACACCTCCCTCAGTCTTCGTCAATTCATAAGGTACCCCGTCAACAAATACCCACTGCAGTCATTCGTAGTAATATCCGGATGAGTCCTATCAGGCAGCACCTGGTACGACCTCAGAAAATTGGAGAACAGCTTCAGGTTCACCACGTCGCACCTCTGTTTCAGCATCATGTACGTCTCCAGCAGAGGTTCTCGGTACAAATGAAAAATGACGAACGGCCGGGACTTTCCCAGAAACCCCAGCAGTGATTTGACTATGCTCATAGGATGCTCTTTGGCGATTATCACCAGTCCCCTCAGCTTTTCCCCTTTTACTAGTTCCACCGCAGTCTCACAGTGTAACGTCCATTTGGGTCTCTTCGGGAATCCCAAATCCAGGGAATCCATTCGTTTCCTCTTCTGACCCACTTTGTTCTTTTCGTTCTCCAAATCCTCTTTGTTCTCTTCGTTCTCCAAATCCTCTTTCTCTTCGTTCTCCAAATCCTCTTTGATTTCCGGCACCTCCGACTCGATTATCTCCTCCACTTTAGGAATCTCTTTCGTTGAAGGCAATCCATGGTCTCCATGATGATAATATTTTAGGAAACTGAAAACGTTCACTATCGTCATCCTGTCCAGCTGTTCGACTGGGAAATTCATCGCTTGGACACCATTTATCTGGGCATTTTTTCCGGGGTGAAGGTACACCAACTTTCCATTGGTATTGGAGCCTATTCGGTTCAAAAGACTAGCTGCTGGAAGGCCGGAGGAGTTTGAGTCGTAAAGCATGTAGAGTCCGTCGCAGCAGACGTTGCTGTACGAGAGAATCTGTGCCAGAACGTCCATTCGCAGACTGGAGATGGAACTGAATTCTCGTTTGAGGAAAATTTCGTGGAGGAGACTGATGCTGGTCTTGTAGATGGTTATGGCCTTGAGGTACTTCCGTTCCTTTTTCTTGATGTACTTCTCTTGGGAGTACTCGGTTTTGGCTGTGAAGGAAGAGCTGTTTTCGATAAGTGTGTTGATGATTTCTTTGCCGGAAATGCCGGAATCTCGAAGGGTGATGATTTCCTCTTTCGAGAGTTTTTGGGAGGTGCCGTCGTCGATTATGGTTCGGTTGTCATTTCCACTTGGAAGGTTGTCTTTGAGGTCTTCTTTTTGGTCGGATTCGGTCATGACCTAGGAGTTGAATGTTTTGGTCATTAGTTTTAAGATATAGATAGTAGAAGTCATATTTTTTTATTTTTTATGTAAGAATTCTAATGAAACGGAATCCAGTTAACTGATTGTAAGAATAATTAATACTTTTAAATCCAATAGTGATGAAAAGCAAATAGATTTTATTGATTGTATTTTCAATTAAAATTCTACAAATTTCATATATGGTTTTTAATACAATTCTGGCATAAGGGATAGCTGCTAAGCTGAAAATAGTCAGACATAAGTAAAAGTATGCCTGAATCCATCTGAACTAGGATTCAATGATGTAAGTTTATGACATTGAAATTGCATGATAAATTCATTGAAAACATTGCTTTGATATATGACATGAAATCAACATATTTAGTACAGAAAGTGTGCATAAATAAATACATGTTTGAACGTAAATAATGGATAGTCGTGCAGAGTTGTCAGAGAGAATGATGTCGACAAACAAAAAGTCTTAACTTAGAATTCATTCAAGTAACTGAAGACAGCTGCTCTTCGTTTTGTTTTCTCTCCAGTCTAATTTTATTTCAGATGACATATTTATACACTATTTACTTGAATTGCAATCAATCTTTATTTAATCCTACATTAATGGGAGCTTTGTTTATCTGGCCAAGATACGCTTACTTACCTCTTCAGCCAAGAGGATATTGTCAAATTGACCTTACATCATTGTTTTCATAGTGTAAATATACCTAACTTTACTTCTTTCTCGTTATTTCCATAAGTGCTGAATATAGCTAATAATTTTAGACTCTACTTCTCTTCGCTACAAAAAGTGTTTCATTCAAATGAATAGAAGTTAATTGAAAATAAAAAAAAATGATTTCTTTTGTGGAAAGATTTCGAATTCATATTTTTACTCTCGATTTTATTCTATTCTGTTCCTTTCCAGTGATTTGTCAATGTTTTTAATGAAACATTTTTAATTCTTGAAAATGAATTAATTTTGTTCAATTTCTCAATCTGCATTCAACAAAAAAATTAATTCTTTCTATTTGTTTCAATTAAAGAGTTGTTTTGAATTTGGTGATAATGAATATTCAAAAAATATTTTAAATTCCTTAATTGGCACTGAAATTAGTTTAACTGAAATCCAAAAATTTTAAATTAAATGAATGAGAAACTGAAGCAAAAATCCAATTCTTTTCTCTTCATTTCTATCAAATATTTTTTGAAATGTTTTTTTCTGACATTCTCAGGAATGCAATTTATCATTTATGAAAGCACTATCCTTAAAATACATTCACTATTCATTTATGGAAAATTTATAAAAACATTTGTCTCATTTTTTAATGAACAATAATGGGCTCCTAATATCATCAATTTATAAACCAAGAATAATCAACTATACAAATATTTTTCAGAAAAAGTTGATTTCCCATAACTATGACATAAAACTCCGTTATATATATTTTTCAGAAAAAGTTGATTTCCCATAACTACGACATAAAAACTCTCTCACCTCAACGTCAAACATCTTTTTGTCCCTTTTCGAGGGAACGAGGTTAAAGGTCGTCCAGTAGGGCTTCCCTATAATCCCGCTCATGTCAATCTGATCCTTTCCAAGCTTCATTACTCCCGTTTTTGCCACCTTGTACAGTTTCTTGTAATTCTGTCTCTGCACGACGACATAATTCCCGATACTTATCACCTCGCTGTCCATTATTTTGTAATTCCCGTCCAAAAACCAGCGAAATGTCAGTGCCCCGCGAAAACAAACCGAGACACATGTGTTTACCCCAATTCAGGTTATGTTACAACTCTAAAACAGTAAACAAAGAACCTACCTTACCGACCCACCTAGATACAAAACCTAATCCTCATTTTATCTCTCGAAAACGGCGCCAGATGGCGCGCGTTTGCAGTCCGTTTCGCAGTGAGATATCGTTGGTATCGATCGGTGTCAGTGTTGGAGGCGAAAAACGAGTGCTTGAGAAGTGTTCCTGAAAATCGCGCATGTGTCTGTGCCTGCGAGTGTGTGAGCGCTTTGTGTGTACACAGATACACTCGCGGCACATTGTGCCTTGCGAAATGTATTTTGTACAGCAGAACCAGTTGCTATTACCTTGAAACGATTTTAACCTCTTAACGCCGGATATCTGCTATTTGAACGCGATTCGCAAATTTGCATGCAATCCGGGCCTCGGCGTGCGTGGCGTTTCAAATAAGTTGACTTCAAATTGGTTTTTTTGTAGTTCTCGCGTTTTTTTGTCTAACATGCAGAAAAAATGATCTTTTTCGTGCCTGTACGTTGGGTGTAAAGTGATTATTTTCTATCTTTAGATGCTAAATAAGTGGGCGGGAAAAAGGCCCTAGGGCGCAAAATGAGATTTTGCGCCTTATACTGAAAAAGTTAATTTTAACTTTTTACTGTAAATGTATAACTTGGCATTTACTGTGAACAAAAGATGAGACTTTACATTTTTCGGTCTCAAAAATTCATTAACCGTTGTTTAAATTTGGCTGAGTTATATCGTTTTGAAAAGGCGGTAAATTTTGTGATTTTACTTTTTTATTTGGATTTAGAGGAAATTGTTAATGTTCTCCATTTATTACTGTTCCTAGGCGATGGACCGAAAATCACGTTTTGAATGCAGACTTTAAAACGGATTTGGATTTGTAGTTCAACGAGATATGGGAGCGTTTGCTGAAGGCTGGCAAGATGCAATGAAAAGGTTCAGATAAACCTTGCAGAAAGAGGGAATGAAAGGGAGGAAGGAGAATAAAAGAAATTAATCTTACGACAGTTTCGTCTGTCAAACGTGGCGAAAAGATTGATGTTAATCAAACGGCGACGGATGGCAATTAAAGTAATCGCAAAGGACAGTATTATGAAAATGTTGTGAAAAGCCATTATTAACATTCTGCACCAAAAGAGCCAAATTTGTTCTGGCTCAAAAACTCTCGAAAGAAAGTCTGTTGTTATGGAGGAATATAAGTTAATTTATGCATTTGTAAGGACAAACAAACGTGGCCCGATCCAGAGTACAGTGCTTCTAAATAGAGGCAGAAAAAAGTAGGGGTGAAAATGAAAGACCTGCGAGGACTGCTATATTATCTGCCTTTGCTCCTAAAAAGGTTCGGTATAATACTGCCCAAGACAAGAATTATAAAATAAGAAATGCATGTATTCAGGACCAACACATATTTCTGCAAAATTGATGAATTTCAACATTTTAAATGGGGTGGGGAATGATTACTGGAATCCAGCTGCAAAGTTCCCAACATGAAATGTTTAATAGTTGTGCAAGTACAATTTATTCAACGCAGCGCAAGGTAGTTTTAATGCCTAAAAACTTGTTTCCTACGTACAGCTCACCTAAAAGAAAGGATTAAACGGAGGATTGTCTCAAAATTAGTTCACGGCTGCAACTCGTGGAAGGAAACTTGCAAAATTGTTGCATCAAAAAGTTTGCTCCGAAATTACTCTATCCTCGATCGATGCGTCGTTTACGTTGCACGTAAAAAGTGCCTATCTTGTATCAGCGGCTATCTGCGAGCGATTTGAAAGCGCCGAATAAATCCCTCAATCTAAAAATCATAATTATTACACTGATTTAGTGCACTTTTTCGCTGCCTTCTGCTCCACGAGGACTCGATAATTATATACTCTGAAGAAAGAGGTCCGTATCATACGTGATACACTCGGCTGTTATAAAGTTGAAAGACGATACTTAAATCTGGTTTCGGGATAAAAAAGTTGAACTTTTTCTCACACTTGATGTGTACTCGTGGCTAATCGAAGGAAAAGTATATACATTGCCGCACAACTCACACGTACACCCACAAACACACGTTTGCCTGTTAGACAGAAATCCATATTTACGTTATATTTTCGGTAATGATCGTTCTTAGACCTGTGTTCGTTTTTTGCAGGGCTGAAAAAATTAAATGCCGAGTTTTATCACTCTAAGCCTGCATTTAGAAGTCATGATTTTTGCATAATTGCACGGTTTAATGTCCTTTGCTTATTACATGTCGAGAAAAGTACACGTTCATTCGAGCTCCTGCTAAGCATAAACACAGCTACGTGTGTTTTTGTATGTGTACGTGTATTTACGTTGCGTTCATTTAAACTTTCTAAAAACGCTCGATGAGGCTTCGACCATAAATTTATCCGACATTTTTCTGAAACGACAAAATTTAATTAAGTACTCTTTAAGCGAAGCCGTATTAATAGGTACAAGCGAATTGCTACTTTTACGGAAAGATGTAATTCGAGGCCTGGCGTGATCGATCGGCGTTCCCGTGCGCGATAGACAAGACGACATATTTAATGCAACATTGTAGCAGCCATCAATAACGCATGAACCGTTGATATGAGTTCCATCATTGTCATATATTTTCGATAACTCGATCACTTTCTGCATACAGTAAAATCTCGACGTAGTCTCATTCGTATCTGAAAAAATATTTCAGACACGAATGGGAATGAATTGAGGATACATAAATGAATGAATCGATGAAAAAATGTCGAATCCCTAATTGAATGTTATATTCCCTTCTATTCTTTTCCAGTAATGTATCACTGGTATTAGCGAAAAATGTTGAATTATCTCACAGAAAAAATAATGTTCACTTTGGGATCATAAAATTATTTCATCCCTTTGATCACTTTATGATCCAGTTTTTGAGACTTTTTATGTCCACCGACTTGAAAAATGTCGTTTCGAGAAAAATGGCTTCAAAGTTTTCGGATTAAATAAAATGTAGACGTGAAGTGTTCGCTTCGACGATCAAAAAAAAAAAAAATGCTTCCACTCATCTGACTTGAAACTTTGGAATTATATAGACAAAGGACAATACTTTCCAATGGTGACATTTATGAAAAATCGATTTTTTCAAAATTTCTGAGTGTAAGTAACCCCTTAATTTGTTTCGTCGAAAAGTAAGGTAATGGTGATGTAGTCAGTATTCTGTAATCAAACCTAGTTCGTTATTTATAACAAAAAATAGTATGACAAATTCAATTTTATGAAATCAAGACTATACAACTAAATTTGCCGAACCTAAGCTCTTTTTCTTTTTAATTAAACATTTTTTCGCCTTGCCCTCTTCTGCGGAACGATTCAGAATACATAATTTGATTTTCTCTTCTCATTCTATTCCTCTGATGTATCAACGCTTTCATCGACAAGGTTTTCATTCATCAAAAAGAATTCGTTTAAATTCTTTCCAATTCCAGTTACATCGACATTTAAAAACATTCCACTTCTTTTCTATTAATTTCTACCAACTTTTTTTGCAGGGAAGCGATCACCGATTTTTAGTATACCTCCCCGATACCCGTTTGAATCAGAGACCAGGAGTCGCACAAACAGAACAATTTGATGAATGAGTCCAATAAACGCAACCTGGGAATTTATCGTCGACGAAACGTCGTAAAATCACTCAAAGGAGTATCGCTGAATTATTTATACCGAACCCTCCACTTCATCTGCCAACCAATTTCATACATTATACTTTTGCGATGGCTTTGCGACGACGATTTTCGAATTCTCTCGTCTGCAATCGAACACTCAAATGCTGCGCTGCTGATGCCGCTGTATTTATAATTAGCCGGCAATTATAATACCAAATAAGATCGGCCGGTTGCTGCGCATTATCAGCCGATTCTGTCACTATGGACAGTGTTTTCTCATTACCTCAAATTCGCGCGCTCGTTATCCCAGCGATTCACCGTTCTTTTCAGCACTCTAGAAATTGTATTCTTAGCAGAAGAATACCGTATTTTTGACAAAATCTATTTATCCCAAATCTATTCCTCTTGTCACAAGAAGATTTGCGGTTAGGTCAGTTTGATTCCTCTTCATAAAACCTGATTCCTCTTGGCGAAATATTAAAACGAATTTCTTCTTGTGACAATCGGATTCAGCTTGTTACAATCGGATATTTTTAAGAGTGAGCGTTTGAAAGAAGAGCCGCGATTTTTTGAAACCCGGTCGTCGCATATGATTGATCCCCGCGAGATAACAAGATGGAGCTTGTATTTTTAGAACGCTCAAGTGTGCTTGCAACTACTGATCCTCCGCGCTGTAATTCCGCTGTAATCATTCTTTAATGCTATTCGGCCGGTGCGGAATTGAAACGTAGGTCAGTAAATCATAGTGTTTATCGATCCGGCGATCGGGGCCGCGCTGGTGTCGAATCGGCCGAGCCTCGAGATCGCGCTACTTCTGGACCTGAGCTGTGGCACATGAACCTAAAGTAGATGATAGACAAAAGGGGCATTCGAAAAAGGGATGTGCAGGTGTCACGGATATCACGATATTCACTGTTTTGTAGGAATTTCTGTAAGGTGGGGGAGAGTGATTAACAGTGGTTTACTTTTTATTCTAATGTTAATAAAATAAAAATTAATGTCCGAAAGTTAGTCTTTTTTATTTTAAGGGGAGGCACCAGTGAATTGTCTATGATAAAATTTATGTATTTGGATGATACTTTGGTGTTATATATGATATTACAAGACATTTTCAGGGATACATTCTGTTGAATCTGGTGTCAAAATTTCAAATTCTTCATAGATTTTGAGTAATCTGAAGTGGTAATATTTTTATATACCAGAAAAGCTTTCTAGTAATTTGTGATAAGCAGTGAAATATCATTAAATGGTACGGCACGTGTACGGCGCGCCAGATCAAAATTGCATATTTCAGCCAGAAGTATACAATTGGCAATATTAATAAACTTGTCAACGCGTTCCTTTATAAGTCGCTCTTTCTTTTTACTGCCCTTAGATTCTGCCCTTAGCTTTGCATGAGTTGTCTTATTATGAGAGAACTCTTTAGCCCCAAAGTATTAAAGTATTTTAATACTGCAGATGAAAAGTGATGTCTAATCAAGCCAAGGGACGGAACTTTAATTACTTAACGCTTTTGTGTAGTCCTATTCTTTTTCAAATAATGGCTTGTTATATGTTGCCTTACTTGCTTTTCGTTCATTTGGGATGGTCCCCAAGAAGGAATTCAAATTAAAACAATCTTGTCGATCAGTTTAAACCTTGAGTGAATGAAAAACTAAAATAAAAACTAAAATAAAGTTTCTACAGATCTGGAGAT
>JABFPB010001540.1:0-24600 GCA_022817645.1 Ceratoteleas bidentatus | reverse complement strand
TCGATTCAACTCATCTTGTTTAGTTAAAAGAAATGTACTCTGAAGTTGGTTCAAAATCAACTATATTTTTTAGTAGCCTGAACTAAAATCTAGTGATACCAACTAAATCGTTCTCTCAGTGTAAAGATCCATTGTGCGTATTTATAAACTAAACTCTCAAGTTATTATTGACTCAAGTTATTTGTTAATAAATTCGCACGATGCATCTTTAGGTCGAAGTACCGTGTGTATTTACAAATTTTCGAAAATGCACTAATTCTCGATACACGCGAGAAAAGTGGACTTTTCACGCGCGAAGCGCTCGAAAAGTCCACAATATACTATTTTTAAGTAAAATCACCTAAAACCCAAATCTTGAAAAATTCGTAACTTTTCTCTCGGTAAACAAAAAAATTGGTTTTTGCGGGAAAAATCCGAAAAACTTTACTGTAAATATCTTGAAAATCTCAAGCTTAGAAAATTTTTGATAGAAAAAAAAATTTTCGAAAAGTAATGGAAATGCTGATTTATATACCAAATAAAGCCATCAGATTGATTCGTGACGTTATCATGATATATGTCAATGGTGTCAATCATTAAAGCTATGGGACAATTTCAGTTGGTTATTTCAATTTCAATCTCATGAGAATGTCTTCTTGTTAAGAGATGCTCCACGGGGACTTCTCACAAACAGACTAAGAATTTACCACGCAGTTTGTCCAGCACCGATGAGGATAATGTTTCTTTTATTACGCGGTTCATATTTTCGAGCAAACGCCCCGATTATGAAAGCATCTTCGTCGATAAAAATACCGCCTCGATTCCGAGCACAAATAAAGCTGCTCATTAAAGTTTCCCCATACATTACGCCAATGGGCTCTTTATCGCTGTGAAAACGAATGCTTCGTGCTGTTATCGCTCACCATGTTTTTCAAGTCCAAAGGAAATGCAGAAAAGCATGGATAATTCGTGCCAAACACTTTTTCCCGGAAAACAGTTAATTGGCAGAAGTTACCTTTCAGGATGAATTAGTCTACCTTCCTTACTGAGGAAGTTTTGCTAAGATTTTCAGTGTAGAAGATTTGTTTAAATATTCCAAAATTCAGGCATTTATGGACATTTGCTGCTAAACTAGAAACAATAATATTCAATTTAGTAGATAATTCGGCAGATCCTTAACCATAGAGTGTAATTGTGTGCTTCTGACTTAAATAACAAAGTTACCTCAACTGGTAAGTCCCTACCTGCATTCAAAATTGCCTAAATCTTATAATTAATTCGCTGTAGACAGTTTTATTTTCAAGCAAAAGTTTTTCATAATTCTAACCACAATAAAAATAGTTGGTATACTTTGACAATTTTGTGTCATTACACAATTTTTCTTTCAAGTCCTCTATAAAAAGTGAAATATCGAAACCTTGCTCGAAACTCAACTTCCTCCATTCCAGCAGCTAAGTCACTTCGGTATCAATATGCTAATTTGATGATCTCAGTCGCGAAAAATATACGTCTCCTCCCTACATTCTCATTTGATAATCGAATAAATTCCTTGGCAAATGCGTTGTCGTTCCCGCGTTAAGATATAAATTATGTCGAAATACCAACGGCCGGAAATGAAAAATGTCGTATCGTTATGCATGTCGAATAATATGACGAAGTTGTTGCGATAGGGCAGAACTTTTGTTACGCGCACTTTGCGTGTAGGAAGCAGCCGAGAAAGGGATGTTGGGAGCTGTTGCTTTGTCGCTCGCCGGAGGGGTTTCCATTGTCGTCGCCGCTGCACTATCCGGCGCTATTCATTAGAGCGCCACAGTGGCTCGGGATAATGCAAATTTTGATTAGTCCTGCGGTTCCGTTGTGTCTTCGAAGAATTTCCCCTCGGCCACGCGAGGGAAGCGCCAACGCTTCTTTGCGCCTAATCGACGAGGGAGCGCTCTGCGTGATTGCGAAATTTCATCTGAAACACAAAAGCACATTAATAAAAGATCGCGCGCCGGAAGTAACAAGTTACTTGTTTTACACGACGAGTTACGTCGTCACTTTGACTGCGACGCAACTTTTGATGTGGTTCGATACGTTCGAGCAGCAAATATGCCTCGGTCTTGATGCACTAGGAAATTAGTACACTCAACCTTGATTGACGAGGGCAGGCCATTTTATATCATATTTTATTGTTTGACCTCATTTTAGAACAGCAGATCAAATTGCGATAACGCGGAAATGTGCTTTTGCTACAGTCTGCAGTATATTTTTACTGAAACAATTAGTCATGATGCAAGATGAAATTTTGGAAGGAAGTTTATGGGTTAAAATGGATATAAATTGTTTTTTATGGGTTCGACATTATCACGATCTGTCTGACTTTTATGGCAAAGTTAATCAATCCCATTTTACCCAAAGAGAGAAGTTAGAAAACCTAGTATGAGGAACATGTTGCTATAAATTTTAATATCTTTCTGTTATTTCTTTCATAAACTCTCATCGAATAATATTCCAGCGGGAAAGGTACAAATATCCCAGTACTGCCACGTTTCTGGCATTGTTGTACTCTGGCGTGACGTTATCACTCCAGTACTGACTCAGCACTTACAATTTTGTGTTCTGGCAATTTATCATTGGGATAATAAAACATTAAAAAATGATGTTTAAACTATTACAATTTCCAAAATGGTAGCTCAGGATGAAAGATGCATTTTTTCTGTGCTAAACTGACTTTTCGATCTCCTCTTGGTATACTATTTTGCTTAACACTATTCCTTCCTCAAAGTGAAAATATTACAGCCGCTCGTTGTAACGTATACACAGCTCCAGCCATCCACACATAAATCTCGAATATTTCGGAACGGCCGGAACCCTCAAACGAATAATTTGCGCGACATTTCGCGCATTATTCAACAATTCATCCGCCGTCTTGAAAGGGGTCAAAAGTACACCGTTACGGCGGGTCGACCCTGGCGTGTATACACGGTGGTTGATGACTTTCCAATCGAGTGGCTAAAATTCAAAAATAAATTATAAACTCAGCGAACCCGGGCGAAGTGCGATCAGCTCATATATTATGTATTTGCATCCAAGTGTGGATAAGTGTAGTGAGCTTTTTGTCCTGGTTCTAACGCTGAAAGGCGAGGGTCGAACCGCAGATACGAATCCCCCGCGTCAAAAGGGTTTATGGGGTGGATGAAAATCTCCCAGACAATGGTCTCATTAATCCCCAGAAACCTCTTTAAAACGATAACGATCTCGCCGTTTCAAAGACTATTAGCTCGGCGCGACACTTTTCGCTGACGCAGAAAATCTTTGGCAAAAAGTCTCGAGACGCGTCATCATTGTCGGCTTTACGTGATTTCCGTCAACCAAAACGCGATTCGCGAGGTCCTGACGCAATTTTCGAAAAACGCGGCGACATTGGGCGCGCTGCATTCGGAATTGAGCCTCACGAATGTGGCATCGGTTTGGCTTTTGTTGCATTTGACTTAACAACGCGTGACAAAATATTCGCCAAAAATGCAAATACACCGTAAGTATTCAGGCCGAGTAGACCACGATATTATTATAATGTCCATATACATTTACATGAGCCATCGGCGTGTTGTTACAGCAGGAAGATGCCACACAACATTACCGCGTCGTGTACACACATACCCACATCACCAGTTTGCATTATGCCCCGCGAACGCGATCCACGTTAATGACTCCGACAAATATCGATCTGCGACTATTTATTCCGCGAACTTTCCGATCGTAATTTCTGTCGGGCTTTTTTCCGAGCCTTCCTTCGGTCGAAATATATTTGAAGTGAAGTGATCAGCATGCTCTGCTGGCCGGCGTAATTAACGAAACAATTCATCATGCATTTGATCGTTTTCGCGATGCACGCGAAACCGCGAAACGAATTCGCTGCGAAGCACAGAGAGCACGCACGAATTGAATTAAGCTGCGTTAACACAAAGACCTGGGTCAAGCCCCCCCTTCTCATCCCTCCGGATACCCCGTCGACTCAGCCGAGGCACTTGAATAAATAATTTCTCAGGAGATTGAGTTTGATTAAAAATGGTCCGCACCAACCAAATTCACGGCACTTCTGATGGTGGACGTGCGATGGAGATGAGCAGCGACGTATTCAAGCCCGCGGCGCGGCAAAAGAAATTAGCATTTCATAAAACAGCTGTTAACGTTCGTTGCTCAATTACTCGGCCTTACCAAAAATCACTTTCGGCCCGATCTCTTTACCGCGATGCAATCAGTTCGGAATTCCTGCTCGCTTTCCGTGCGCTCGCCGGCCCGAAATCTGATTCAGTCGCGCCATAGTGTTTCCGCGATTGCGACACTTAATTTGCAGTTATTTCGGGACCCTCTCTTTTTGGGCAAAATTTAAATGGTTTCCGATGTGCCGAAAATTCGAGCAACGGTGCAGTGGGAAACGGAGGTGCATGACACGATGAAACAATTCACAATGCCTTACCACGTGATGAAAATTTAAAAATGTGAATAAAATCTTATGAACTTAGGATTGTTTAGAAGAAGATGTTTTTGATTGATTTTTCTACGTGGGTTTCCTGATAATGTGGCCATCTTTAAAATCTTTCATCCTTCTTTGCGATTTCCTGGAATATCGCTTTTTTCGCAATCCCAATTAGGATCCGGCAAACGTCATAATTACTTCTCGGGCAGATTCTCGATCCTGAAGTAGGCGAGACGTCGATGTCACACTTGTCGGATTAAACGGCATAATTACGTCGACGGCGAAAAGCTAAAACTGGTTGAAGCGACGAGATAGGCATCGTCGCGACATCGGCGCGCGATAATTTAAAGCCGCGGCATTATCATAAACCGCATCTCGTCCACCAATTTTTCCGCAAGACGGCACTCGCGAACTGTCCGAAAAATCTGGCAACAGCGCGCCCGACGAGTTTAGCGATGTTATTGCCTTAATGAACACGCCGGGGAAAATGTTAAGCGCTGTTTGTACACGCATGGCCTAATAACGGTGTATGTGTCTGTCATCATTCCAGCTTGCTACTCGTCGTCGCACGACAAAAGCCTGCAAAATGTAAATTGGTGCATTCGCGTAATGTGGATCTAGACTTACATTAGGGAGGATCCATCGACGTTAGTAACTGCGCCGAACTCGAGGACGTACACCAATTTGCGCCAAAATGGAAATGCCTCCGACGTCTGGGCCGAGAATGACCTATATTTCGGATTCGGCGAGTATATTAAAGGAGCCAGGTGATAAGAAGACCGTCTTTTCAGCCGCTTTCTTCTCGACTGCGATCGGAAGGGATCATTCAATGGACATTTAGGAAGGCCCGAGACACCATAGCCATTAGTACATATCCTGCAAACGCATTTTATTCTACAAAGAGAGAAAAGGACCAAGTTTCTACTTCTTAGAACTAGACATCAGATTCGTGTCCTCATGCATTATTTAATACCCAGTTCATAACAAGTTCATCATTTTTCTTTATCCAATTCGTAATTTGTGTGATACACACAAATTAAAGTGTGTGTATTTGATACTGACTTGTACTGCGAATTTGACAACAACCAAACAGTTCTTCGGTGTTATTTGATCATCACTAAGGGCTCCTTCAAAGACGCTACGTCTGATCGATAATGCGAATCGGACAAATTAATTCCGGAAACAATTGTACCATTAAAACTCGAATCGGTTTACCGAACATTTGCCGTTATTAATGACGCGATGGAAGCGGCCGATAAAATACATAGTCCTGTCTGGTGACTGCAACGCGGTGCGGAGCTGCATAAAATTAGCGGTCGATTAGAAATCGGACTGCAAAAAGTGCAAGTCATCGATTACGACAAAATACTGTATACCTCCATGTGTTTTGCCCGAACTTGTTAAATGCCTCGCAAATAAGAAAAATAATCTAATTTGTCTAATTCGCGGAAGAGAAAGTAGATAAACACGTCTTCGCATTGGGGTTTGCGAGTGGCCAACTTCCGAGTGGTTACGTCATCGAGCGACATCCAAATCCCTTTAGGACAGCCATTGCTTTATGGAACGCGTTATCGGCCAGCGTAGGCTATTTGCAGTCAAACAAGACGTGTACATAAAAGCATGTCGTTACAATGCCATTCTCTGGCAGAGCTCATCGAACTACCCAGCTAGCACTGTAGCAAATGAGCATTCGAAATTTACGTACGGGAATCAATATCCGATGATGTCGGCTTGTGCCACGGAGATGGCATTGCAATTATCGTTCAGAGAAACGCTGCTAAGTGGTGCACGCGAGCCTAATTTGTAATTAAAATCACCGATGACGTAAGTCTGATCCCTGTCGATATTAAGATCGGCGTTTGTTTGCACGGATATGCGACACAGTTCTGGTTTTCAATGCGGCTCTGAATTGAAGTTATCTTCCTTGCTTATCAGTGCTCGTCTCAAACCATTGCTCGAATTCTGGTCCCATTAACTATCTTCAGCTCCTCTCATTTTTTTGTAGTCCGAGTAGGCATCATTTTTCAAGATTCAATCATATATGTAAGGTCATTTTTAGTTCCCGCTTTTAATTTGAACTCCCAATCAGGAAGATCTCTAGTTAATCAATGCGCAGCGCTAATATCCTGATCGTTCAATACAGCGGTAATCAAATTCCATGATTAATGAAAAAATAATTGATGATAATTATGAAATATTATCCTGCCTAATGTATCCGTTCTGTGCAAGATGAAAGAGTAACATCCAACCGTGTGCTTGACAACTTGAGCAAATGTTGATCTGCAGATGAACCTCGCCGATTCATCATCAATGAGGCATCTGTCGGCAAATGGCGGTGTTGTCGTCCGTTTTTGGCGGAGGGGTGTACTTTTATTGATTCAAGGTTGCAAACAAAACGGAACCCCGAATTGGAACATCGCTCGAACGTGCAATTACCTCACAGCAGTGAAAGCGGTCGCAGCGAATTCCGCAAGTGCGAAAGATTACGAGCGTGTTGGCGTTAGGAGTAATCCGCTTCGATCTCAGGGACCCGAAACACGATTCAGCTGCATCGTGCCAGCGCCGCATTCATTGCCGGCACGCCGATTGGCCGACCGATTAAGACGAACCGTGCTGAATTAATCAAACTAACGGGCGAGCGTACACTTTCTCCGTGCAGAAATTCGCCGTTTTTCCGACGACACTCGCGTTACCCGGGCGACACAATGCGCCGCTGTTGTGAGCGCATTAACGTCAGCCATGATTGATCATCCGATCCGGGGGTCCTTTTCGTGTCATTTCGCGCGATGCCGAGAATCCCCCGGGAAAATCGATTGCCAAAGTGATCGGCGCTGCTTCCCGAAGCAACGAAAAGACGTCGCATTTTGCCCCGCATCCGATGCTTATCGCACTCGAACGGTGCGAAAAGCCTACAAGACCAGACGGATCCTCTTCCGCGATCCGCGACTTGAACTAATGGAGTGGTCGAAATCGTATCGTATGCACCAACTCGTCCGACTTGTTTTCACGCGGCGCACGTGAGTGGTCCGGTTAACGGCAAACCCTTGGTAATTCTCGTTGGAATTCCGATGTTATCCGCCCGAATCGTCGATCGAAAGCCAAATCTGCCCACCGAACTTACGCTTATCCAAAAGATTAGCCTTAGATCAAACCGACGACCAAACCCAGAGCCGTATCGTAATTGGCGCAGGAAAATGCAAAAGGAAGTCTTCCCGGGAGACCTTTCGACGTTTTTATTTCGCGAAACACGTTTTCCTCGGGTACACTTATTGCGTCTTTTGAATGAAAATATCTCTTATAAGGACAGTCGCAGCGAGCGAAATCTGTTTTTGAAACAATCGATCGCATTCCCATGTCAGTCGAATCGTATGTTACGTTGTTACTGTTAAACGACGAGTAGGTGTTTTCACAATAAGCCATAAGTTTGTTGCATTTCACCTAGGATCCACGGCGACATAAAACTCGGCGTTCACCCGTATGAATAATTTCGCTGAGCGTCGAAATGATCGCGATGCAGGTACCCGTTATCTTGCCGGCGCATCCACCGTTACCCCTTTACATTTCAATTATTGAATGATCCATTAAATGTTATTACCTATTCAAATTCGCTGACAAATGGTATAAACATTTTTCGCGAACCGATTAATCAGCCTTGTTGCCATCCCAACCGCCGGGCTGCTCCTTTTTGCGTAAACCGACGCTCGTAAATCACGATTGTAGTTTCGCTTAATCCGATGTTTCCGCGGTCATAATTTATTAAAATTACTGATTACCGATGTTCGTAATGAGAGGGACGTATAATTGAATAAAGGCAGTCATGAATTATTTGCGTTCTTCCAGTGTGTCTGAAATTTTGCGTGTATTCAACGTGGGAACGCTTTTAGCCGTGAGGAGGGAAACGTGAATTGCATTAGTCCGGTTTCAAAGTAATCATCAAATTCGGGCCGGGTGCCATCCACCGTCGATGTGTTACCACTTATAGCAACATTGTTGACCGATCATCTCCAGGCTACTTACCGCTGCATCTGGTAACATTGTACGCTATAATCAGACATCAGAAAAAGTATGGTCAACCCGAAATGTTCGATGGTCGAGCTTTCTTTTCCCAGTCCCATGAACGCCGTGCATTTGCGAAAGCAACCGTGACCAAATGAAGTCATAATAAAGTCGATTTAAATCCAACCGAATCTGACGGTTTCGGCGTTTTTAATTCCCGTCCGAACCGTATACCAGAAAGGCATGCATCGGAAATGACAAAATAAAAATGCTAAATGGAAAAGAAGTAACAAGACGTGATTCGATTTAATAATGTATGAAAACAATAAAACGCGGATGGCCCATTAGAGAATTTAAAAGGCAAAAAGTGTTATGAATTTTCGCCGTCGATATATACTACTATAGTAAAAGCCTGTTTCAAATATCCTAACCGAAGTTTTATTGTAAGAAGTGGCCCACGTATTACAATGATAACAAATTATATTACACTGAAATCATGAAAATTTAGTCTGACCTAAAAATTAATCGATTAACAAGTAAAACAATTTTGTCGCGTGCAATATCAAGCATGCATTAACCCAGGTAGAAATGTACAGTCGTATTTTTTATAATGACGCCGCTCCGACGTCATTAAGAGGTATTCGACGTTAGCCAACGACGTCGAAACTACGTCGTGTAGATGTCGGAATGAAACATCTTTACGACGGTTATTATCAACGTCGTTCCGACCTCTAAAGACAACGTCGTTCCGACGTCTGTAGACAATGTCAATTCGACGTATATACATGGAGAGAAAAAATTATCAAAATTTAATAACAGAGAATAACAGAATAAGAAAAGTCAAAATATTATATTTCACGGTAACTCAAGTCGGAACGTAGAATAGAATAGATATTGTCTTTCTGTATATTGTGTTGGTAAACAAACTGAAAATTTCTTCTCTATGCCGGCGGCGCGTTAAGCCGAACGAGGCTAACGAAAAGTGTCATTCACCGATGAACCGTCGATAAACACCAGAGATAGACTTCGGAAAGTGTGATAAGTGCAGGCTCCTTTTGATACACGTCAGTTACGATGGACAAGCCCGGCAGCAGTACGTCAGTTATGAATTCATGATATTTTTTTATTGTTACCAAAAAAATGTGTATTCCAACTTAAAAATAGTTAATGTCTCAAGAAATCCCAAGTTTTGGATATCAATTTCCTGTAAATTTGAGTGTCTCATATTAGAAGATCATCAGTTTGTTTGCAGGTTTTGGCAGATTTCCAAGTTATGTCAAATAAATGATTTGGTTAAAGTTTGGGATAAAGTTTTGAAATTGGTACTTACGAACAGTTACTATTACTATCATGAAGAATGAGAATATACATGTTTTTTAGAATTAAAATGCTTCAATAAAATAAAAAAAAACATGTATATTCTCATTCTTCATGATAGTAATAGTAACGGTTCGTAAGTATCCACTTACGTTTCGAGACCACTGTGCAGCGGTTTGGTAAGCTTTAATGACCAATTCATTACTTTTTAATAAACCGTTGCGTAAATTTAATAAACAACTATTAGTTTTCAGCGAACTGAAGGTATAGTACCAAATTAGCGATCCATTTTACTAAAAATTCATAGTTATTTCTCTCCGTGTAGACAAAGTCGTTTCGACGTATATAGACGTCGTATCAACGTTTATTGATGACATCATATCGACATTTTATAGTTGTTTACGTTCCTGTAATGGAAAGGTTTTCAAAAGTCACAAATAACTTTGAAAATACCTGTCATCTGATTACGAATCTGGCCATTAGATCTTGACAAGCAAACATCAGAGGAAAATATTTTACGTATCGCGAGCAGATCTTGGTGATGCGTTAAATGTTCTCAAAAGAATCAATACTATTTGTCTGGAGTACAACAGCAATTTGTAAAGTTGCAGTCCAGGTTATGAATGGCCGTAAAAGACGAAAGCCCGGACGCCCGAAATATGAATCCCGCGTATCCCTTGATCTCGAGCACAGATTGCATCACAAGATCGGCTCTGGTAATTTGTTTTAAGCCTTAATACGGTTGTTTTTTATCTCCCCGTCTGGCTACCTGTGCGATTGGACAGAGATACTGAACTGCACGCATGAGGACGAGTGGCCATAAAAGTAGACGATTTGACCAACCATTTGGTCATACACGTATCGCGAATCAGTCATTAACGCAACTGTTGATTCATTCAGACTGATCGAGTAACTAATAACGGATCTGAGCAATCAAGCAGAAGCCCAGATCGTATTTCGTTATGTACCATCAACTTCAAAGTTATTCCACTCAAAAGCATGACCGAAGTCATCGAACGATTTAATTATTGTCACGCAGAATTAATATACTATTTAGTTGACATTGCGTACAATTTCTTTGTATGTGTGAGATTATCAATTATTATATTTATCGCTGAATAATGTAATTTTCGTGAATAATGTAAATTCGATTTGTAGATTTGTCTGCAACAAAAACACTCATTGGTGTATGAAAAAAAGTGCACCTTAACACCTTCATCGACGCAGGGACGCGCGTTTCCGCGTAAACGAGTTTGTTGCAATTATTTACGCGGGCAATATCTGCTCAGCATAACACAATCAAGGCACTGCGCGCAATTTCATAGCCCTGATGCACGAGATATTTGCATTCTAACCGCCATTTCATTCCATCAATGTCTGTATTAGACTACTGAGTGTACGAATGCACTGTCCGAGCACCGGTGCATTTTTTCACGCATCTGAAGTATAACGTAATTGGTTTTCGTACTGATATTTGTGTACGCACATTTAGGCTCGCGCACATCTGTTCTCGAATGCATACATTATCATACCCTAAGAGAACACCTAAAACATAAATACAAACACGTCTAATTTCTTTTCCACAAGAATAATCAATTGCTGATTTTTATTATTGACTGAAAATTAGTCTTTCAATTAGCAGACACAACGATAAACCCCTAGTAGAAAATATGATGTGGTAAACCACATCAGACATGTGGCCCTTATCAGGATTTGATGTGTCAAACATCATCAGAGGGTTCCTGATGAAAACATGTAAGGTTCCAATGAGGTTTCTTGATAAGGCCTTGAGTCGAATGTAACGGTTGGCATTGGTAAGGCCCTGATGTGGCATGCCCCTTCAGGAAAACTGATCATGTCCTGATCAGGTCATTTTGGTGTGGTTATGATGTGGCAACTAGATCATGGAATTGATTTTAAGAGTGAAATGTTAATTTTTTAATGAGTTCTCGCATAAAATGTTTTCGATGTTAGACTAGTTAGTTTCCTGCACTGAACAAAATGTGTAGGTGGTATTAATATCCAGGTAATTATCATAATAATAATAATAATAAAATAATAATAATAATAATAATAATAATAATTTACTTATATCCAGGTGGTTATCATGATCATACAGTTTTACTGATTGTGTACTGGAATACCACTTGGATTACGCCAAACATAAGTATGATTGCCCCAAACACACATACGGTTATCCCAACCAAATGTTTGCATCAACCATACTGGATGTAATAAATTCCAATAAAAATAGTGCCTTTTATAAGTGAGCCAAAATAAAATATTTCGTCGACTGAGTTCAGATTAGACTCATAACGGGTTTATAATGTTGCCTGTTCCTCAAACCCGATTGACATTGGTTAAAGCAGATTTTTTTCGAAATATTTTCAAGGGGTCCTCTTTCAAAATTTCGTCAAAAACCGGAAAACACGTAAAAAAAGGACTTGCCTGGTTTTGCCTGTAAAGCACAAAATACTCCCCTACGCTATTGCATTTTTAAGATTCCTGTTGTATGATCTTCGACTTATCGCTTACCGTCAAGAATCTCTCTCTATCAGACCGTCCTAGCAATCCCAACAATTGGCCCCGATTGGTGGCTAGCGAAAACATTTGGGCTATTCCGGTCGTCAGGTGCGACAGCCAAGTGTGACAAGTGAGTTTGATATTATAATCAGCGGGGGCGTTTGGGCCGCAAACATTTGCATCGTGCGATAATTTATGATCGCTGGAATGTTCGCACGGTCTTATTTCGATCAGTTTCCATGTTTGACGTGTATATATTATGGCAGCCCGGGGAGCGGGTAGGCACGAAAAAAGAAACGATGGAGTAAAACGTCACCCTCAGCTGGCTGCGATATGTAGATGACCTCTTATTCCGTGCTACCTACATTTAAGCCCGCCACCCTTCCCGGCGCTGTGTATTCGAATAAATGAGCTGGGACACGTGTACGTGTAAGGCACGTATACATAATGCCAGAGCGTAGCTTATATCGTAATACTCGACAGATACAAGCTAGTACGGGGTGTGGTCTTAGCACGCGTTATGGACATAATTCATCCGACGTTGTCGTGGGAGGAGAAGCTGAAAATTCAAGAGTACAGCTACGTAGAAGGTGTTGTTTGGCATCACGCGTGTACGAATGCTCTTTACGCGGAATTATTTTGATGATCGTAATCGCGCGATTCGTCGGACGAAACATGACCACGGATTTGAGGAGACGCGGGCGTGAAAGAGACCGATCGAATTTTATCAACCCATAAACCGCCTAATGGAATTCATTATGGACCCTGCGTTGACAATTACTTTGGATCAAGTTCATTTAGATCGAGATAGAGCCGAATGACGTCAGATAAACGCCCGCTCCCGAATTATTAATCATAGTTAAAATTATTTGCGCGCTATCGAGGTGGCTGAGTTACTGGCGAGATGCTTGGGGGAGATAGATCGGGTACCTGGGTGTCGCGAGTTTTTGATAAACTCGAGAGTTTATGGGTTTATCTGTTGAACCAGATGGAGTTGTGGCGAGAACTATATATATAGAAATTTTTGGATTTTTGGAAATGATTTTGCGACAGAACGTTTAGGGAGAGATTTAACTAAATGACACTAAGCTGCGCAACATTACCGTGTAAACAATCAAACGATTTGTTATGATTGAGATAATGAGATTGACATCAAGGCATTTGCGGCAAAATTACAATTGTTTGGAAGATTTATTGTTAATCTACTCTATATCAGGAACCGACTTCAGCAGTAGTACTGTAAATACGAGTCTACGGCATACGGAAAAGCTGCTCAGCGAAACGAACGACTTTGGAATCCATTTAGATAAGTAAACGACTTTGTTAATTAGATTTGTCGAGACTATAATGGGACCTGAAAGGTGGAGGGCGAAACAATCCCAGTTAAACTCGAAAAGTCGGAGCGCGACGACTAGAAAATACAGCCCACACTTTGATACGACGGAAAGGCAGCGAGAAGTTTTCTGCGATTAATTGTCCGGCTTTAAAATATGCTGGAATATTCCTCTTGCGGAGGCACATCGCGACTGTCTGCCTGACCTCTTTTTTCTTCTGCGTGATACCGTCCCGTTTATACAAAGAGATTCGTTTTAATGAGATTCTCATTAGACGCAAGGGGTCCCTTTATTTACCGGAAAAAACAAAGAGGACGCGCCAGCAAAAAACCGATACGCACTACCGATTATTTATCTCCGCGCTTATGTACCAATGCTTATCAACGGCATTAAACAATCACTTTGTTGTCGCCTGTTTGTCGGGAATTGGTCTCATTGTAGAACACAATAGATGGCGCGCTATTCAAATAAAACGATCACATGGAATAACGTACAAAAGTTCGATTCTAAAGGGGTCACGGGCTTTCGTCGTTTCGATTCCGCGCTGAATTGGGTTAGGGGAGAAGTGCCAAATGATATACATGGCTGGCATTACGCGTAAAAAGTGTAAAATTTAAATTAGCAAAAGCGCGCGCGGAATAGAAATCCAATTAAGCTAATTAGCCGGAAAGCTTTGAAAAATATCCAATTTCCGGGCTTCGATTTCCGACTGAAATCTTACGCTGAACATGTGTGCTTTTTGATCAATAGCAACGAACCGACAAATGCTTGGAGTCGACAAATGCTTCTTATCGAATATCTTTTGAGAAATATTGCAAATTTTTGTTCAGATTATACACTTTACTTTTATCTAAGCTGGGACTTGGACAAATTGGTATATATTTATAAAGTATAGAATGCGATTTCGAAAAATATTCAGAATTAATACCTGATTATTTAATAATAGTTATTTTTTTAATGTAATTATTGAACGTAATTAATTACGCAGTTAAAACGTTACCTTCAATAAATATTTATCTAATTTTTCTAATTTTAATTTTTCTAATATTAAAGATGTAGAATATCTCCCAATTATAATTTTTACTAGAAATGTCTTGTCAACAGATCTCTGTATATTTCAAAACAGCAGCAACATTATATAATCAGTTAATATTTTAACCGAGGAAGGTCCTGTGTTTGGTTCCGAGTGTCACTGCTCCGCGGATTTCTTTGTAATATGTTTCAAGTAACATAAATTTATACAATTATTCCGATGATCTGCACCATAAACTGACTAGTAATACAATTTAATTTGCCTTTATTTCTGCCTACAGACAGTTAAATCAACCATAAATTAACAATCGTATATAATTTGTTAATAATTACAGAAAACCTTCCATTTTTCGCGAAACAACCGATTCAAACTTACTTTTCCCCTTCCTACTAACTCTTCATAATCCACCAAAGCATATTATTAAATGTTCCCGTCATTTTCCTCCGTGTAATCACGCGGCTAATGGATCGATCACATTTACCGTCGTATCTTCCCGGTACAACCAAATCGACAATCGAACGACGATTCGCCGGACAATGGTCATCAGATGGGAATAAAGATAGAGCAAAAGTACGCGTCGCCTCGGCAAATTAGTGTTTGCGTACAATGCATAATGTCGATCCGCGTTTCACCAAAAGCTGCTGAGATTGCCATTTCCCGGCCGTCGTGCAGTTAAGACCTCAGAGTATCAAGTTTCGTCGATTGTATCGTCAAACGACGCGTCTGGTTTTGCCTCGGCGCTGCCCGGCTTGGCTATTTCAGTGACTCGTCTGCGAGCGTCTTTCCGTAGAAACGTACTTAATCCGCAAGCGAATCTCGCCAAAATGGTAATTGTGGACGCTAAATGATGAATATCTGCATGCCTGGCGCACTATCGGGACAGAGCGGTGAAGGCCCAAGTGCTTTGCACCAACGCACGACTGTATCAGGTCCCGCACAATTAATTGTGCACTCGGATTTCGCCTTAATTTGATTGTTGTCTGTTAGTTATGATCAATTCGCGCGACCACGCGAAAAGAAAATCTCCCCACGATCGCCACTAAACAGCCTTATTACATCCGCTGGATTGCAAACATACAACGGGCATTAACAGCGGAGAGGACAAATTGTGAAAAGGGTCCGCTTGCGTCTACATTAGGGTCATATTTCGAATTATGTAAAGCCCGAATGCGAAGATAAATCTGATCGATGGTTTTTTGCGTTTCGTGAAAATGCAGTTACTATATAGAAATTGTCGGATTAAAAAAAGTAGCTGGCAGGAAAAAAGTGAATAAGAAATGAGGCGGTTTAAGCGGAGAGGAGAAGAAATTAAAAGCCAGCTCGGGATCCAAACGCGTCGCAACAACGACAAACCAATAACGAAACATTATTTTACGCCTGAATTACAAATTAATTAAGCATTTTTTGTTCGGTCAATTTCTCCCGGCTTTTCTCTCCGTTCGTTCAACGGTGCCTTCCTCGTTCGTTCTTTGTTCAGCTTGGCCGTTCGCGTACGCAAGTGTGCAAGCACGCAGGCATCTTACAAAAATACACACATTCAAATGAATCGCATACACGGCTCCGGGTACAAGCATTATCTCGAGATACGAATGGTCTTGCCGGTTGGTTCCGTTCTCTCGGGCTGCGACGCTAAAAAAAATGTACACGAAACTGACTAGCCTGACATAAATATTCAGAATTCCCGCCGACACGGAAATTCGCTGTTAAAAGCCAACTGCGTCGGCATTTCACCGCTCGATATCGACGTTCGCCGATTAATTAGTTTTTCCGTTCAAATATTTGCGCGGAATGCTTTAAATATTGAAACAAAACGCAGCCCGGAATGACCGTGAAGAAATTAACGCCGCATCGATCGCTGTCGAGAACTTTCTGGCCCAATAACCGTCGGGGTAATTTATTTGTAAGTAATTACACCGAAACATTCGCTCCGTTTACCGCTAAAAGCGCGGCAAGCAACTATGGCAAATCATCGCGACAACTTGAAAATAAAGTTTCAAATGACAGCGATTTGTTTTCGTGTATATTACCTTCTAGTGACTTCGCCGCTTCGAGCCATAGTTACCGCGAATTGGGATTTATTATCGCAGCGCAGACCTTTTTAAATTTTTGAGTTTGTGGTGTTTGTTGGTATTGATTTTATTATTTGCTTTGAGTGTAGTTGCTCTGGTGTTTCTGTTTTCGGGCGATATTTTGTTTTAGCGAAACACTTATCGAGCATTTTAACGCCTCATCATTTATTTGTCCGGCATTACCAGCTACTTTGTATTAAGTGCGCGGAAAAAGGTCGGCGCCAATTTCCCGCGGTAATCCGTTATAAAGGTTTCCAATGCCAAACGCCAAAGTTATTAACGCGACGATTCCACAGACACGGTAATTTATGGCGAGTTTGATGAGATCGAACCGCAACTTATGAATAACCTCTGAACTCTTGATAAAACGTTCGAAGTGGTAATAATATTTTAATGTGGGCGACGCGACGGAGCCGCTTTTTATTACGTGTTAGGACGTTAAAGATCTTAATTAAACTTTAACTATGCCTTTCTGCGAGATAGATTTTTGGTGTGACGCTTTTTACTATTATATATAAAGTCTTCCAATGCCAAATTACTTTCCTGCTCATTTATGTTAAAAATAATCATTGTGACAACCTCCAAATATACCACGAAAGAATAGATTGCATTCAAAGAATACTAGAAATGAAAGATTTCTCATTCTTATTATCACAATCTGAAGTTTTTTCGTTGGAAAATGAAAGAACAAAAGAAACAATAAATGTGTCTGCACTGATTCGCCCTTTCCATTACCAACGACCGGTAAATTGAATGAAATCGGAAAACATGACCTGGCATTACGTTGCCCGTGCCACAGAGTAATTCCGTTTTAAAGAACAGTTCAATATCATGTAAAGATAAATGCAATTATACCGCGAAATATAATAGCAGAAAAGAAAACGTTTCACGGCAGTGCGGGCCCTTAATAAATGTTTCCGGAGGTGTCAAACGTATCGCCGTGATGGACGTAGAATCAATGTGGCCAGGTGATAAGCCACACATTTTGTACGTAGCGTGACCCAAAATTATAGAGTCGATGGTCCACTTTCTTTTCGCGAGCGTGACTTTAATGACAGGATTTTACCAGGAAAACGCGTGTCCATGGGGTGTTAATCATACCAGGAGTGTTACGCGCCGCTACTTGTGTCGCTCGACAGCTCCACTAGCTCGGTTACACGTCGCTCGAAAATTTGAACCGCGCGTTAAAAAACGACAACGAATAGCCGCCGCTTTAACCTTAAATTACGGCTTTCCTGGAGAAATACGAAAATTGCGACGCGTACGTGAATTTTAATGCCAAACTTGAGCGAGGACTTGCGTTTTGCTTATCGGCCCCCATTAAATCCGCATTGGCAGCTAATTTGGCATTCGATTTCCAGCGGGTAACTATTAATAGATGAACCGCCGTCGAAAGTAATCCGCACAACAAAGCGCGACTTCGTAACTATGGCAGGAAGAAGCGTTGTCGAGCGAAAGCGCTTTTCCAGTCCGAATCAGTCCCTTTGTTCATAAGTAATCGACGAAGTGTACGCACGAAATCGTGCAAGTTACACAACGCCTTGAAAAATGGTTAATGATTAATGAGATACTTAGCGGCACTGCACAAAATAATAAATAATCATTCAATAATCTTTAATCAAACTCCTACCGGAATGAAAAAGTCAGGCTTTGATCGTAGAACCATAAATGCGCCGCTCAATGGTATCAATCATTTCGCGAAGGTTAGGCTGCTGAACTCGCGTCACTGCAGCGTTAAAGCTTTAGGATAAAGTAACCAGTTGAAATCGGTTTCAGCCCCAGCCACCTTATTGTCTAACTGTGGATATTGGCAGAACTTAACCGAAATCGCATTAAAGAATTTGTACAACGTCATTTCTGTTTGTCGATAGTGATATTTACATTAGCGCATTTTCCTTGGGACTACTGGATGGCACAGTGAACGGACCCTCTGCTGTCCCTATTTTTCAACGTTTGATTGTCTGGGACAAACACAAATTGTGTGGTTGGAACAATTGGTTTTCCCAGTGCATCAACTGATGAAAACATGGAGATAATGAAATCGGTCATAAAACGTTATGTAACTCAAACATTTTGTAACCATAATAATTTTGATGGCTAAAGTTTCCGTCCTTGATGTCTGCATAACTGCACATTCGACGCTTACGTTTTAAGGCTGTAATATCGCGAGGCAAAACCTGGTATCACTGTCGTAAATTTCGCTCGAAATTGTTTCCAAGAATCAATTGAACATCTTCTGCATAGTACCACTACTAATGTCTTCATAATAATTAATCTATCCCTGTGTTCACATTGAAATATTAATTACAATTGTTGCGTAAGCGAGGAACTGCAAGGTACTTTATTAAGGCTTTGCTTGTGTTATGAGGTTCCGTGTCTTCGAGCGTGAGCAAATACCAGGACCGAGACGTGCACTCACGTGCCGTCCATCGATAAATTTGCAAAACCTGCCCTCTAAATTAGCGTACCGCGATAAAGCGAAACAAATACTTTAACGCAGTGTTTCGGCGAAACGTGCATTTTAATGAATATTACCAAAAAGAGGTACAAGGGGATTATTAAAATTATATGAGTAAAAAGAGACACGTGTGAGCAAGGCATGTAAAATGCTAATAATGCACGTTTTTTCGTCATAAATATAACACACGGCAGATGAGGAGGAAGAACGAGACAAGAAGGGACAACGCCGCAATAAAGAGAGAGGAGTTTTAAGCGGCGTTTAATTGGATGATCATTCATTAAACGCGGATTCGATGTACTTTTACAGCGTTACCGGATTTTCGTTCCTGCTTTCCCCGAATAACCAAATGTTTCTCGCTCATGCGAATTGAAATTTTATATTCCAATTTAACGTTCGTTTACTAGACCTCAATTCACCGAAAAATAATTGCATCGCATTCGATATTACGGTGGAGTTTGAAGCTGAAGTATGTATGCCAATATGTTATAATGTGTTTCTGTAATACGTTTAATACACTTTTATAACAGTATTTATTGCAATTATGTCCGTCAAAATTGTTCTCAAACCTCATTTTCTAATCTCCCCAATTGTCGAATCCAAATTTTAATCAACGTCATGCAAAATTGCGCTGCGAGATATTTATTCTCATTGGTCGATATATTTGTATGTAGATGCACTATCAGATTTATAGGTTCTCGAAAGTTTAGTTTACAAGCGGACTCCTGGATCCACAATTTCCCAAAGGACGCGCGCAAATCTCGGAAGTGGAAAATAGCCTCTGATAATATTTAAGGTGAAAACAACGAATACGAGGGGCCATAATTCGTCGTCAGCTTAGTGTACTTAAAACGCTCTTGAAAACGACAAATTCCGAGGAACCGTTTCGTTGAATTTGCTTCTCGAAGAAAAGACGCGACTGAACGAGTTCCTCGGCCAGACTTAAATTAACAATTTTCAAGCACCATCGTTTCGTCATCGATTAGACCCCATTCATCCAATTATAATACTTGCTCAACTAAATATCATTCGCCTCTGCGAGTCCGTAAACCTCTTATTTACTTCAATTAAGGTACAGAATATAAATTTCCCTGGCAGAAAAAACTGTCGACGTCATGCAATAAATAACCGTAACTCGGTAGCACAAACCGCTTGGCATGTAAAAAACAATTGGACTGCAGCACAAGACGGCATTGCAATTCGATTACGAAATTTGGTTTTGACAAATGGTGAGCTAAATGGCGCTCGCGTTTAGCACTTTCTCACGACGTAGCTCATTCCACGGGAGAGCCGCGCACACGCAGCTCGAGAAACTATTGCAAACAAACAATCGTCGTTCAAGCAGAGTCCGCTAATTATTTGCAGCGTTCGTTGCAGTATATCGTCGGGCACAATGCCGTGCATTATACGCAATTAGGCCAATTATGTTAAAGCCGTAAGTAACTGCCACTAAATTGTCCTATTGTGCCGTATCGAACTACCGACGAAAATACGCCAACCAACTATGCCAATGGTAATCATGGAATAATCCGTTCGTTTGGAACTGAAAATGTCTCGTAATGAGTTTGAGGCCTGTTTTGGTGTGTTTTAACATTAGGACTGTAAAATGGGTAACAACCATATCACAGCAGACTTTAAAAATAGTCCATTGGTACATCATTGTTGGTGATGCTGTAGACTATAGGTGTCAACCATCGCATAGAGATATATATGTGGTTTGCCAACCGTTACAATTGGTTTAGTATTGGCCCAAGCCTAGCAGCCATTCCTGGGAAACAGTCGGAATGAAACGCGGGTGTATTTTGGCCCAAGATTCATAAAGAATCGGCCCAACATTGGTCCAACGATAACAATTCGCATCGTCAAATAATAAAATCGACCGTCCACACAAGCTTGGCAGTGTATTGGCTCATGGTTACAGATATTGATTTCGATGAAATACAACATAAAAGTAAATTATAAACTGTACTTCCAGTGAACATTATAATATGTTTTTTTTCCATTTAAAAACGATCGACTAACGACCGCCAGCCACTCTTGGGCCAGGATTGGCTGTCAATCTTGGGTCAATGGTTTTTTCGGGGTAACGGCCCATTGGCTTCCCGCGTTTCACCCCAATCTTGGGCCAACGCTTAACGGCTGGGCAACAAATGGAAGCCAATGGAAGCCATGTGAGATAATTCTATTGCAAACCATTGAAGAAATAAATCTTTGAAAACTACTGACAAAAGCTCTGAAAATATCTGAAAATCTCTCAGAAATAGTCTGAAAAAATCTGACAGCCCCAATTATAAGAGATTTTCAGACTTTTTCAGATAATTTCAGACTTTTTCAGATAATTCCAGACTTTTTCAGATATTTTCAGACATTTTCAGACTGTCTAATATAATTTTCCCTTTAGGGAGTCTTAACAATCTAAACTAAAATGTCTGAAAATGTCTGACATTGGTTCTCCGGTATGAATTCTCGGAAAATTCTGAAAATGTCTGAAAAAGTCTGAAAATGTCTGAAAACGTCTGAAAATGTCTGAAAAAGTCTGAAAAAGTCTGAAAATATCTGCAATGATCTAAACAAAATAAAGTCTGAAAATGTGTCAAGCAATGGTTCTCTGGTAGAAATTCTTGGAAAATTCTGAAAATGTCTGAAAATGTCTGAAATTCTCTGAAAGTCTGACATTCAACTTGCGACAGAACGCCATTGATAACTTCTGAAAAACTCTGAAAATCTCTAATAATTGTGACTCTTATACTTTTTCAGACTATTTTTCAGAGATTTTAAGATATTTTTAGAGTTTTTGTCACAGATTTTCAGAGATTTATTTCTTCAAGGGAAGCTGTAGCGTGTGCATTCTAAGATTAGATTGCTATTCTGGGTAAAAGATGAGAATACTTATATTTTTTGAAAGATTCTTTTATAGTCTTGTTTATTGTTTTATAATCAGTTTGGATTATAGAGGTACACAGCAAAATCGAATACAATGTAATCACCCAGGTAGAAACCGCCAAGCTGCCGCCAAGTGTGCAGTTTAGGCCAAGCTTAGTATACAACTTTGGCCCAAGTTTGGCATGAAACGCGGGTGGACTATGGGCCGACCTCGGCTGCCAAGACTACGGCAAAGAGTTTCGGCCTAAGCCCCGCGCCCAAGCTCGGCCCAAGCCCCGCGACCAAGTTTGGCCCAAGCCCTGCGACCAAGCTTGGCCCAAGCCCCACCCAAGTCCCCATGCCTAAGCTCGGCAGAAGTCCGGCGGCTAAGCTTGGCCCAAGCCCCGCACCCAAGCTTGGTCCAAGCGTCGCGCCCAAGCTTGGCCCAAGCCCCGCGCCTAAGCTTGGCCCAAGGCCGGCGCCACATAAAGTTAGGTAAATCTGTGGCCTGAATGAAATATTAAAACTGATAGAAATTAAAATTCACTTATGTTTGTGAAGAAGCATATTTTTATTTCTTCTTACGAATGTAGCAACGTCGTGATTACGTGTTTTCCTTCAACCGTTGTGAGGATACATTTTTTCTTAATATCTGTTACGCGATATATTACTGTTTCATTTACTGAAGTAACGTAGAATATTCCTACATTTGAAGATGCCGTGGGATTATCAAATAAGTCCCCATTTGATACATATTTTACACCTTCTATGCTTAATGCATCGTCGCATTGGAATATTCTACTTATGCGCAAAATAGATCCGTCTTTCAGTAAAACCACGTTATTTGGATGAACTGAAGTTATAATTTTATCATTATATTTCAATGTAGAATATATAACGGTTTCATCATTCTGTTCTTGCACGTCCATTGGTGTACATAACTTTTTCTTTAGAAATTATTTCGCGCGGGGTTTGGGCCGAGCTTGGGCACGGGGCTTGGGCCAAGCTTGGGCGCGGGCTTGGGCCAAGCTTGGGCGCGGGGCTTGGGCCAAGCTTGGGCGCGGGGCTTGGGCCAATCTTGGGCGCGGGGCTTGGGCCATGCTTGCTCGCGGAGCTTGGGCCGAGCTTGGGCGCGGGACTTGGAAAGAGCTTGGGCGCCGGGGTTAGGCCGAGACTCTTTGCCGTAGTCTGGGCAGCCGAGGTCGGCCCAGAGTCCGCCCGTGTTTCATGCCAAACTTAGGCCAAGTTGTATACCAAGCTTGGCCCAAACTGTACACTTAGCGGCAGCTTAGCGGTTTCTCCCTGTGTCTGGATTCCGTTATTTTACAATCGGTTGTCCAATTCCACCTGGCACAGCGAGAAGGATCGGTTTTTGGCCTTTTTGTGGACTTCTGTCGTGCGTTGGATTCGGTTCCCCACGCCGCCCTCTGGTCTAAATTGTTTGGCTTGGAAAAGAGCGCGGGGATGATCAGGCTACTAAAATCGTTCTATGACATAGCATCTTTACAGGTTAGATCGGGTTCGTTTCTCTCGGATAGTGTTCAGATCACTCAAGGTCTGCTTCAGGGAGAAATCCTCAGTCCATTATTGTTCATTCTTTACCTTTCGGATAATGACAGTTTCTTCAGGACCAGGAACTTATGTGGTACTGAGGATTAACGAAACTGAAGATCTGAATATGCTGCTATACGCGGATGACCTAACCATCTTGGTACACTCTCCAGATGACTTGAAACGAAAATTGCGAGCGTTAGATGATTATTGCGAATTCAATTCCCTGACGGTTAACATCGATAAAACCAAAATTATTCCATTCAGAGTTGCTGGTAGACTGAGAAAATTGACTTCTTCTATAGATGTCGTCTGATTGAAACAGTTAACAAATATAATTATCTGGGAATGTCCATCTCAAGTTCCTCACTGGGTAGTGAATGTTGCAAAGTTCCTACGTCCCCAAGGTCAAGTTTGTTTGGGTACCAGGAAGCGCACGTGAACTACTATCCTCTTTACCTTTATGTAATGTTAAGCATTTGGTAGTGATTTGGTTATAAAACCACTACCATTTCTCGCGAAGATGGATAACGAGTGGGACATGTCCTCGGTAAGTGCAGTTTATTAGGTTTTATTTTATTTTACTTATAATTATACAATTTTTTCTCTTTTGCATATGGAAATGGACATACTGTTGGAATCCGTAGAGCTAACGGGTCAGACAAATAATGAAGACATTCCTCGCAGCGAGGAACGTCACGTGGCGGAGGAACACCAAACGCGCCAAAACGAAGAAACTCGCGAAACTCGCGAGCATCGTCCCACAGAGGGATCTAACCTCCAACCTCAGAACGAGGATAGTCGCGCAATGGAGGAACGTCGCGCAATGGAGGAACATCGTGCGTTGGAAGAACGTAAAGCGCGGGAGAATGAAGCAGTGCACATCGCGCAACTGCGCACGCGTAAAAAACAGGACGATGAAGCTCGTCGTGCAAATCGCAACAGGATGTTGACTCATTTCTACTAGCCAGGGGAATGGTACACGGCCTCGCATTAACAGTCTACGCCGCACGGAC
>JABFPB010001539.1:0-24595 GCA_022817645.1 Ceratoteleas bidentatus | reverse complement strand
GTTTTAAAATCATTTTTAATTAGATAATCGATATAATATCCGTAATAATTAGAAACACCCTAACTCCGTGGTAGCAGACGTGCCATTTCACCTTAATGGACTTTCGGCTCCGTTGGAGATTTACACCATTATTGTCGGAAAATCACACCACTAGGGGAATACAGAATGTTTCACGATGAGTTTGGTGTAATTTCATATATTTTGGTGTAATTTCACACTTTTTGGCGTAACATTTAATACATTTAGTTTATTATTACGAAATTCGTGTAATTTTACATAAAGGCGATGTAATTTCACACAATACGCAGTACTTTGACCAATACGTAGTGTAAAATTACACTACGGGAGTAATATTATGACACTAAACGTGGGTTACTAAATACCTCCAACTGTCGGTGTGATTTTACACGGATTTTTCTCAGTGTAGTTTTGTCTTTCACACCATCACAGAGACTCGAACCTACGATTTCTTGTTTACGAGATTATTATGTCGCCCCTTGGCAAATGGGGTGGTATCATTTTCCGGAATGATAGTTTTCCGGAACGGTAAACTTCCAGACTTTCAAATTTCCCGCGCGACAAGTTTCCCGACTGATAATTTTCCATGTTAAACAAATTCCGGACTGTCAAATTTCCAGGCTTTCAAATGTCCTGCGCGACAAATATCCCGACTGGAAATTTTCCAGATTCGTAAAATTCCGGAGTGTTAGTTTTCCAGACTTTCAAGTTAGCTGCGCGACAAATAACCCGACTGGTAATTTTTTATTAAAAATTTACAAAAATTGTTTTAGATAACCGAAATTTAGTTACTAAATACACACTTTTTTAAATTACGTTTTTCAGTGTAAGCACTAAGGCGAAACAAACTAAACGTGACTTCTAGGGTAGACTTACGTACAAAAATATATAGTGGTATATACAATTCGAACTATCAAGGCCAGTCTTATGGCTCTTGCCAATTTTGCAAAAACAAGCCTCCAAAGATGAATGTCCAATAAATTAATTTTTCACAGAAGAACTACCATCAGCCCACGGTGCCAAAGGGTCAAGTCGAACCCACCTCCATTCTTTATTAACGCATAATTTTAGATGCCTCATTACCCTGCGTCACAATTTATTTCGGTCACACCGAGTTGTCTTACCTCGCTCTCAACTTTCCACGCAACTTCTTTCCTATTGCCCCCATCGCTCATTAGCTTCCCGTCACCGGCGATGCATATTTCCTATAGATATTGTTTCGCTAGGGTTTATGATATTTGTAGAAATTCCATTCCTCGCATTCAAAATAGGCCACAGTAGGCGACTGCGCGAAAGAACAGTGGCAATTGGCGCGAGCAGCGTGTTTCTGCCGCTGCAATTCGGAGTCATTAGCTCGTGAGCCGGCGGCTCCGAGTTCGACTCGACCTTCGATTTTCGTTCGAAATTTCGCCCTGAAACCAAGTAAACAAGTCGGTACAAGACCACTCGAGTCTGTTTTTTATTTTTGAAATCGTTTCGCGAGTGTACGTGCCAATTGATTGTGCTGAGTGGTACCAAAGTGTGCAAATTCAAAAAGGATTAAGTCATCGCGGATTTTTTGGAAGTTACTCATCAATGGGAAACCAATGTTGCAAGTGTTGCAAATGTTGCGATGGCAACGGCAAAAAGCCTATTCAACATATCCGAAAGAAAAATGGGTTGGTAGACTAATTAAACGCTTCAGTCCAACGTGTTTTGCAATTTTTAATTATATTCTTTATTTTTATTTTGATTATTTTGTTGTTATTTTTGTTTTGAGGACAAATACTCATCAGATTTATTTTGTAAACATTCTCAGTTCTCCTTTATTCAAGGTCATTCATTCGTGACAGAAATAATTTCATTTCATGGAACTAAGAACTCAAATTCAACGTCAATTCTACGTGAAATCCACGTTAGTCTCTTCTCACTGACAAGTAGGTTAGGTTGATTGAGGTTAAGTTTGACAAGCATATGATTATGATATACAAATTGCCTTTTCTCCTATTCTCCTTCAGTTTTCTCCTTTTGTCGTTTCCATTCGTTACAGCCTCATACAAATCATCGTATATTGTATCCCCTCAAAACATTCTTTACCTCAAACCTAACCATATACATATATATTACCATTATTATGTATCAGTTCCCTTTATTGTTTTGTATCGATAGTATAAAAGTTATACGTCGAAATATTTCACGATTTGCATTAAATTTGACTGATTTAGGGCTAAATTTACAATACCGTTGTCCGATGATCTATACATGTATGATCTAGAAATATCTCAAGATCTCGGCTTGATGTGTCCTCGCGTAACTGACGTAAGCATTTGTATCCACTATTACTTGACATACGGGGTAAATGTAATAATTGATACGAGTTTTTTTGCTGGCATGAAGCGTCAGCGGTAGAGGAGGAGATATTTTCTTGTATGCAAATATTGTTGTGGGTGGGAGTAAAAATAAGTATGCGGGTTGTCTCGTTGGGAGATCGGTACACTTTGTAGACGCGACACAACAAAGCTTGTTCTTGACCCGATTAAAGCAGACATTGCGTTAAAAATTCGTGGCTCAATCGTACAAGAAAATTCGCCCGGTGTTATTTCTTTGCTTTGGTATAGTTTCACTGTTATATATAGACGAACGTTGAGTTAATTTTTTTGGAGAAACTCAGCGGTGGGGATTATTTTGCAATATTATGCTGAGGCAGAAGATGAGATGTCTGAAGTATTGGGGACCCTAAAAAACAATCTCAAACAACTGAATTCTATCGTTTAAAGTAGCTTACTTCATGTACAATAATTTTCATACAACTAACGGTGAAGTTTCTGCGGATTTTTTCGACTGTATTTAGTGACCATGCTAACAGCAATAACAAAACAACGAAAGGTTCATTGCCCGTCCCGCAGAAACTGCGGATTTTGTTCCGTCACTTTGCCTGAAATTAACTGCTTGCGCGATCCAGTGAAACTAACCCAATAAACACTGTGACTCGCACTGACGTCGCGGCGACTTTACATGTGATCTGCATGTGCGTCGCATAAGACTCACTTGCTAAATTGTTAAATCACTTGTTAAATCACAATGTCCGCCTCAGTGCGTCAAGAATGCAACTCACACAATGGTATTACCAGGAACTCTTATCGGTGTCACGTCGGCATAACATCGATATCACATAGACCTCACATCTGAATCGTACGGGCGTCACATCGGATTCACATCGATGTCACATCGGAGTCACGTCGACGTTATATCGGAGTCATAGCGGTATCACAATGGTGTTACTGTGACACCGATGAGACACCGATGCGACACGGTTGTGACACCGATGTGACACCGCTGCCATGCCATCAAGCAAAATGATAAATGTTCAATAAAAAATAGTTACCTCACAAGACAGGCCAGCACAGAGTCTCGAACCCGAGACTCCGTGGTGGGGGGTTGGAATGCTATCCCCTCGGCCGCTGACATATCGATTTAGAGTCGAAGAACTAGATACATTAGTTATCACGTATCTAGACCTTTGATTCTTAGCCGACATGTCAGCTCCTACGGCCGAGGGGCTAGCATTCCAACTCGCCACCGCGGAGTTTCAGGTTCGAGGCTCTGTGCTGAACTGTCTTGTAAGATAATTAAACTTTCAGAAAACTTTTCTTTATTGTACATTTATCATTTTGCTTGATGACAGCAGTATCACATCTGTGTCGCATCGGTGTCACATCGGTGTAACATTGATGTCACAGTGACACCGCTGCGATGCCGCTGCGATATCACTGTGACACAGCTGTGACACCGCTGCGATATCCCTGTAACACCACTGTGATACCGCTGTGACTCCGATGTGACGTCAATGTGACTCCGATGTGACATCGATATGAATCCGATGTGACGCCATTGTGACGCCCTTGCGTCACAATGTGATGCCGACGTGAGACCGATAAGACTTCCTCGAAATACCATTGTGTGAGTCGCATTCTTGACGCAGTGAGGCGGACGTTGTGATTCACAAGTGACTCGCAAGTGAATCCCATGCCACGAACATGCAGATCACATGTAAAGTCGCCGAGACGTCAATGCTGGTCACAGGGTTTATTGGGAAGCTACTACTTTCAGTTCTTGTCGTATGTTTCTTTTCTCCGTGTATTTAGTGCACATAGTGCATGCAGCATATATGCACATGTAGTGCACGTAATAGAAGCGATATTTTATGCACTACAATATTAAACATACAATAATTAAGGAATATACGTGTAGAAACGTCGAAATCAGACGTTACTATGCATGGGTATAATTAAGAAAGTATAGATTTGATCTATATAACAAAATATATATATGGGTCTCGAGTTCGAGACTCCGTGCTGGTAGATTTGACAAAAATGTCGGAAATAATACTAGGGCATTTTTTTCGCACAAAAATGATTATTCGAGATTATTTCTCATTTATTGTGAAAATTTTGAAAAGCTCACCGATCACTCACAAAGTGAGGCAATAGGTAGTCACTGGTGACCCACCTGTGAGCTACACGTAGCTCACGTGTTAACTCGCTGTGAGCTCACTGTGAGTTCATTGTGAAATTCAATGATGACTGGGTAAAATTATTATTACTTTATTATTTATGAACAAAGTTTCAACACTTTGAAATATTCTCCAACTTTTGCTAAATCCGGCATATATTTTGTTATACAGATCGAATCTATACTTTCTTAATTATACTCATGCAAAGCAATGTCTGATTTCGATGTTTCTACACGTATATTCCCCCTTAATTGAAAACTAAAAACAAATTTCGCTAAAAGTGGTAAGCTGGAAAATTACTTTGCTTACACTAATTTGCACTAATAATACGTATCTCGTTTTCGAGTACGTAGGTGGAAGGTACGAAGCATGTTATAATCGTATATGTCATACGAAGTCAATAGTAATTTAAAATAAGAGTCAAACAAGAAGTTGAACCACGTTGACTTCCGCTTTTAGGAATTTTATTAGCAAAATACTATTCTCTAAATTTCAATAAGTGAAATTTCACATATTCTACGTTATAAGTCGTCTCCAATTATTAAAATAAGTGAATGTGCATTTATTCACAAGCATATTCCAAGGGATTGACCACTTGGAACTCCCGAAAGAGTTCCGCAGTGTTCCAAGGAGTTCCAGGGAGTTTCGGGGAGTTTCAAGGGTTCCAAAGAGCTCCAGCGAGTTCCAAATAGTTCCAGGGAGTTCCACAGAGTTTCAGGGAGTTCTATAAAGTTCCAAAACAGTTCCAGGGAGTTTCAACCAGTTTTAGACATTCTAAATCAATCCAAAAAAATAAAAAAAATTCTCGAAAAATTCTCAAAAAATTAAAAAAATGTTTTAAATAATTTAGAAATTCTCTGCCTGACTCCCACGGTCTCTAACGGCCTCTGCTGGTCTCTGCAGGTCTCTGCCGGTCTCTGCAGATCTCTGCCGGTCTTTGTCGGTCTCTTACGGTTTTCCACGGTTTCTTCTCGGAGAAAAATTGGGGCGAACCGCTCTATTGGCGGTTGAACCGCCCGACTCTGAGTTCGGACAACGGTTCGCCGCTTTCGGGCGACTGAGTGCCCCGCCGTCAGGGAGACTCGTTCGTCCTGACGCACGGGCGAACAGTTTACTTGAAATATAGAACAAAACCGGCGGACGAATGGTTACCCTGTTTGGCGGGCGACCGGTTTAACTTAACTTATCGGTTTAACTTTCGGGCGAACCATGGCACTGAAATCGATAAGCGGTGCGCCTCTGACGGTACAACTATGAACGGGGCACACGATTCTCCCACTGTTTTGGTAAGCGGTTCGCCCCGCCGGGAGAACGTTTCGCACCCATTTTTCTCCGTGTAAAGGTCCCTGCCAGTCTCCCACGGTCTCTGCCGGTCTCTGTCTGCCTGTACCGTTCTCTACCGGTCTCTGCAGGTCTCCCACGGTCTCTGCCTGTCTCCTACGGTCTCTGCCAATCTCTGTCGATCTCTACTGGTCTATGTCAGTCTCCTACGGCCTCTAATTTTTTTTTTGAATTTTTTTTGAATATTTTAATTTGAATCGATTTAGAATGTCTAGAACTCTTGGAACTCCCTGGAACTCCTTCAAACTCTTCGGAACACTTTCGGGAGTTCCAAGTGGTCCCTTGGCATATTCATTTATTTGAATAAGAGGACGACTTATAGTGTAAAATAAGTGAAATTTCACTTATTGAAATTTAGAGAATAACAATAAATTTGAATTAGCGTAAAAGTATATAGGTACATATGATAGTGTAGGAAAAATTCACTAACTCGTCAGTGGGCACGTGAAGAAAAATTACGTCAGTGGCCGCGCGTCGGTCCTTTCGACCGCATTCACACTGAGAAATAAATATAAGAAAATTTACCGTGCTTTATCATTTTAGTTCCCATTAACGTTATTATCATTTTCAGTTCCGTGATAAGCACGGTAAATTTTCTTGTATCTTTTTTCTCAGTGCATTATTGGCGAGTAAAGTCACGAAAAAAAATCTGCACAATACATACAATTATTGCTTATGTATAAAAAAGGCAGGAATTAGCTAAAAAATTTGTTTTGAGAATAAAGTAATTCTCTCTATTAACCAGTAACATTATTTTTATACTAACAAGGAGGCTTTATTTTTTTCTACACTGAGAGAAATTCCAAGTGATTATTACGTGAACAGTTTTCACCTGACTACCACGTGGTATTGCCACGCTAAAATAGCATGTGACCCACGGGATAATCCGGTGGGAAAGGTACATCACTGTCATGCGCACTGCGATTATCCCGTGGGTTTGGAGCGATTGTCAAATGGATTTCCCGTGATTATAGTTTGGACTTGTTTCACTTGAATTAAATGTGGCTTGCCACGCTTTATTCACTTGAAATTTCTCTCAGTGTATCTAAATGAAATATTAAATCGAAAATATATTATCATGGAATGTATAACCATACCAAAGATTTTATTTAACATAATTTCTTACGATGTTCTCAAATGTCTGATAGTTTCTTAATTGTCTCCGAAAATGTTTTTACTTTTATCGGTGTTTTTCTCAGTTTGCTATATTTGTTCCAATTTTTTCTGTTTTTCGCAATTGTTCCCATTATTTCAAATATTCCCAATATAAATAATTCATCGAAAGCTTTCAAACGTTTTATTTTTTTCTCCAATATTTCACAAATGTTGAAAATTTTTCATTTTTTTTTCATTTTACACAAATATATTTTTTTACATTGTTTCTTTCGTATCCAGTTTGATGTGAATTTTTCTTAGTTTTAACAAATTTTGTTCGAACTGCACAAACTGACCTATTTTCGGCACATATTTTTATTTTTCATATGTTTAAAAAGTTTTTCAAACTTATAAATATGTTCCTCAATCCCACCGTTTCCCAAATTTGTTTTGCACTCCCAGTTTAAAATCTCCGACCCGAATCCACTCCGGTTTTTTGTCCCACGTCGGAATCGGTTTGGAAATTATATTACAAAAAACGTTTTTACAGATTTTTCAAAAAATTTCCAAATGTTCTAATTTGTTTAATGTTCAAAAATGTTGTAATTTTCAAAAATTTTTCAAATTTTCACAATTTTTCATCATTTTCTAAATATTTCTAAATTTTTCAAAATTTTCTAATTTTTTTCAAAATTTTCTAAATTGTAAACATTTGGAAATTTTTGGAAAGATTTATACAAACATTTTCCGGTTTGATTCCGATTTGATTCCGGCCCTATTCCGACGTGGGATGAAACCCCGGCGTGGAATCGGGTCAGAAAATTTCGGCAGCGAGGGAAATGTTCCTCATAATATCAGGAATATGTATGACCTTTTTTCACATAGCTGTCAATCCCACAAGAATGAATACTGTTTAAATCCCGTATGTTCTTCTGTAGCTATTTTCATGTAGTTCAAGGCGCATTTTTCTTCAAATCGCATGAAATTTGTGTCCAGAAAAGTGTGGGCCGCGAACCAGTACACGAAAAAACTTACTTCAAAAATATGGCGCTCAGCGCAGCGATTTTGATTTTTTTTGACAAAAAAATTTTGTAATCATAAATGAATATATTATTAATTATTCAGTGACATTTTGTTTCGTATTTATATTGCTAGCCCTCCCAAAAAAATTCTTGAACATAACACTCGTTTTCAGTTTCTAGGGTGGTATAACCCCTTAATGCATGAAAATAATATAATTGTAAGAAATCGGGTCTATGATTCATATAACATCAAATGTTTGCTATCTACTCTTTCATAAATGTTATTTCTAATATGAGATTTTGTGAAATTTCTGATATTTCTGGACGAACTTTAACGGAGCAAAAATCGGAACCGTTGCCCCAAAAACGGTCAAACAACATTCATATACCGACCAGGCAGATGATAGATATCGATCAGATAACTATAACAGATATCGATGAGATGACGGTTACATAACGATCGGATATCAATCAGATGACGATCGGATAACCATCGGATGACGATCGGATGACGATCGGATACGATCGGAGGACGATCTGATAACGATCGGATGACGATGGGATAACGATCGGGTGACGATCGGATAACGATCGGATGACGATGGGATATCGATTGGATAACGATCGGATGCCGATCGGATAGCGATCTGATAACGATGGAATATCGATCGGATAACGATCGAATGACGATCGTTCTCCGATCGAATAACGATTGGATGACGATCGAAAGCCGATTGGACAACGATCGGATAACGATCGGAGAACGATCGGATAACGATCGGATATCGATCGGAAAACGATCGGATGATTGGATAACGATCGGATGATCGGATAACGATTGGAGAACGATCGGATAACGATCGGATGACGATCGGATGACGATCAGATGACTATAGGATACGATCGGATGACGATCTGATAACGATCGAATGACGATCGGATAACGATCGGATGACGATCGAATGACAATCGGATAATGATCGGATAACGATCGGATAACGATCAGATATCGATCGGAAAATGATCGGACAACGGTCGGATAACGGTCGGACAACGGTGGGACAACGGTCGGACAACGGTCGGACTACGGTCGGACAATCGCCAGACTATGGGGAGACAACAGGCAGGCAACGGGCAGGCAACGGTCAGAAAATGGTCAAAAGTGGTCAAAAATGGACAAAAATGGTCGAAAATGGTCAAAAATAGTCGAAAAAATGGTCGAAAAAATGGTCAAGAATGGTCGAAAAAATGGTCAAGAATGGTCGAAAAAATGGTCAAAAATGGTCGAAAGAATGGTAAAAAAATAGTCAAAAAATGGATTTAAGTTATTACAAAATTTAAAAAAAATTGATTTTTTACATTGACATAAAAACTTGACTTTTTATAGCCTATAACCATCTCGAGACTTCAAGGATTCCGCCTGTGAAGTCGGTATTTTGAAAGCTGTAGTGTAAGCGTGATGCTCGAACAAACAAACACACAAACAAACAAACAAACAACAAACAAACAAACATACATTCCAATTTATATATTAGTAAGGATATATTATATATGTAAGTATGTATTTAATATACAACTGCCTGTCCAGTGGATTTTGGTCTTCAAATCTTTTTATTATATAGAGAGATATAGAGAGATGAACATCGCGTTTGCATCATATGAACAACCATTTTTTATTAAATAATACAACTTATTTTGATAACATCATATTTGTAAAGAAATAAGAATACTGTAAATAACAAATTATGTCACTTTTCACTCTTAATCCAAAAATCCGTATAATAAAGTATTGGCGAATTTGACTGACACTAGTGGTCGCGTGCCGGTCGAAAAGACCGACAGGTTTTTTGAATGCGTTTTTAAGCAGAAAAAATGCACCGAATTCAGTATTCAACTGCGGCATACTCCTGTGAAATGTTTAAAATGAATTTACGTCAGTTCAAAATATATGCGTTCCATAAGAGAAGTGGGCCAAAAATACGAAAAACTAAAAAGGGCGGGGAAAAGACCGGTGCCGACCACTCCCGGGCTAAGAATAGAAATATATTAGGAATGAGATTAGTATATTTCAATAATATTATTAACAAATCGTTATACTAAATTAGCTTTTTTATATTCATATAAAAATAATGTTTTCTGGAAAAAAAGTTGGGCTAAACAAATATTTTGTTAAAATTAATGCAAACTTTTTGCAGTGTTGTAATAGTCATGAAACTGCGATTTCATACTTGAAACAAAACTCTGTATATACATATTTAGGATAAAAGTTCCGGGGAATACCTTTATGTATCCTGGACATTTTTTTTCACATTTCCAGGTAAATCGCGGAAATGTCCAGGATTTTGCAGGAAATCTCCACGATTAGCATGGAAATATGAAACAATCGCCAGAAATTTTTAACGCGGGTATTTTTACAAATTTGGCAAAAGTCTGTTGTACGTCCGGTTTAAATTCTGAAACTCGGTCATGACCCAGACCTTTTACATCATACTGTTAGTTGCACTATGTTACTATTAAAATACCGAAAAGAATCTTACAATGTGCTCAAAATAGTATCATTGGGTGATAACTGTCTTGGACGAAATTCACTTAAACGAATATTTGTAGAGTGTATATTGTTAGAGTGTATTGCAATTAAGAAGGTCAGTATTTAAATACTTCACATGAATGTAAAACGTAAATTATGAAGAGAATCAATTTATCACTCGAGTACAGTCATTGACTTTAATGCCCGGCGTTTTCGTCAAATTGTCAAATCAGGCAAAAGATTAATGGAATGTGTGCTCTTTCATTATGCATTAGTAACAGACGATAACGAATTAATGCTCATTTCTATTTTTGACTCTTTTATAGTACTCTTTTATAGAATAGAATTTTTGGGTACATATCTGTTCATCGCATATCACTTTCATCGCATGTATTTTTCATTACATATTGCTTATATCGCTTATAAAAACATATTACAACCCGCTTTCACAATTCATTGTATGGCGGGAGAACAACACAAACATTAGACAAATGCACTGTAGAAAATACGTTCAAGGAAGGTAGTGTTGACATTGCGGGTCGTGCTCCGACTTGATTAGTACACTCCGGCATTTACCTTAACGTCCAAGGGAACCACGAAAACCGTGGACAGAGTGACCGATAAACCTCAAAGTTCAAAACCTCAAAACCTTTGTGAGGTAACTGAACACCTCACAAAGGTTTTGAATATAAGTTTTTGAATTTATATTCAAAAACCTATTCCGACACTTGACAGCTGTCAAGAAAGCTGTCATTATGTTTTATACGTAACAAAATAGTAAAACAAATGGATTTAGACTTTTTTGAGATCGCGAATCACAAATTTATAATTATAACAATTTCGCAAAACAATTATTTTCGCTTTTTTGCGAAAATAATCACATACGCTGGGACCTCGATATAGTGCACCTCAGTATAATGCAAACCTCAATATAGTCCATCAAAAACCTCAAAATAGTGCGTATGATGTTCTTCAAATACGCAAAATGGCTTGCATGGTTCAGTTGGTGACAGTGTTGTCAGCAAGGAGTGTAATAATTAAACGCTATAGGCCACTTTGTCGTTGTACAGACTTAAACTTAAGAGTTTAACAAGGCAACCTCAGTCGAGTGCATTTGTCCCCCAAACGGACTATTTTGAGGTTCTAGTGTAGTTTATAAAGAGTACACTCTAATGTAAACTATAAACTTCGTCATGGATTCTACCTTTTGTGTACTTGGAAAGACGACTTTTATCCAAATGTGTTTTACTTTTATTAAACCAAATGTTTGAAAATTAACCATCAATGCATATTCTACAAAAATGGGTTAAGCAGCAATGGGTTAAGAAGTTTCTCATTTCAAATGATTTCAATGATTTCATTTTCGTTTTATTTGTATTGATAAAAAATGTTTATCAATGCAAATAAAACGATTTACTTTTAAACAAATACATTGTATGTTGAAAATGAAATATTCATGTAATAAACAACTAAATAAATACAAAAATTCATTTCAACTTTTTAAAATTATTATCATTTGAAATCATTTGAAATGTGAAATATGCTGCTTAACCCATTTTTGTAGAAAAATGGGTTAATTAATAATTAATAATTTTTGCAGAAAAATCGTCTTTCCATGTATACAAAAGGTAGAATCCATGACGGAGTTTATAGTTTACATTAGAGTGTAGTCTTTAAAACTATGTGATTATTTTCGCAAAAAGCGAAAATAATTGTTTTGCGAAATTTGTATAATTATATATTTGTGTTTCGTGACCTCAAAAACGTCTAAAATCATTTGTTTTACTATTTTGTTACGTATAAAACATAAGGATAGCTGTCAAGTGTCGAAATAGGTTTCTGAATATAAATTCGTGTCCAGCTACCTCACACATCCCTAAAACAATAAGTTTTTCTATGATACTGTTAATGTTTTATAAAAAATCAATATGTTGACAGCTTTTTTGACAGCTGTCATGGGTCGAAAGTCAATTTTGACATCAGATTTGTATTCAGCAAACAACAATTCAAGAGACATATAATGGAATATTCAATTGTTAGGCCGTGGAAACTCTAAAAGTGACGAAAACCCATGTTAAAAGCCATTTAAACTGCAACAGCCGTGGGCGGCTGGTTAATTTAAACCAATTTTGCTCTTTTTATCGTAAAAACAAATGTTTTCAACAGGAGAATCGATATAGGGGGTGCACGTTTTTCCATTCGAAACTTGCCAAAATAAGGACCACCCTAATATACATTGTACAGCCGTACTATATCCATTGTAATCTTTACAATATTATTACTATACGGTATTGGAATTGTTACAGTGTTCATACTATCCGCTACAATATCGTTTTCGCAGTGCATATACGCTGTATAATTTTGCATAATGTTATTTTGAAGTTTCACTTTAAAATTAAAGTAAATATATACTGAGAGAAATGAGTGACTTGTACGGTCACGATTGTGTTGAAAATCGCCACAGTCGATGGTTAAAAATAGGACGACTATTGCCCATAGTAAGAATTACCATTTGAGTGGTGAATGTCACCATTTCAGTGACAGATGGCGCCATGCTGAGAGTTACAAATGACATAAATTGTGACAATATTCACCACACTTCAGTTTCCAGAACATAATAGTAATACGGGCACTACTATTTCCCTCAGTGCAGTTTTCCTCGCTCGGGGGTAGGAAATCTACATTCCCGCCTTGATGGGTGGAAACGCGAGTTTTCCGCTCCCTCGTAAGGAAAAATATTGTACATGGGGGAGAATATCCATTTTTTACTCTTCTCTTGCAGAGCTCGGTTTCGTGTCCTTCCACAAGTACACTCGTGAAGAAATCCGAAATTCCCTCTCTAGTGGTGTTATGCACTATTAATTGCAAAGATGCACTTTCAGAGTCAAGTATATTTACTTGACTCTGAAAGTGCATCTACTTTTTACAGTAGATGCACTTTTGACATGACTCTGCATTTACTTGACTCTGAAAATTACACTACTTTTTACAGTGTATATTCTGCAATGTCATATTTTGTATGGTATGTTTTGATAGATACCATGGAGAACTGCCAGTGGCTCCAGAGCGATACCGCGTGGAAGCCAGGAAAAACGTCGTTCAGTTGACGTTAAAACACACACAGAAGGAAGATGCAGGTCATTATTCTCTTATTGCCAAGAAGATGTTCGTTCGTGGAGGAGAGCAAACGTTTACCAAAAAAATCAAACTTAACGTTAGCGAACATCAATCGCTCGCAGAAGATGGCGATCCTCCAATATTTGTGCGACGGCTGACTGATCTGACTGTTAAAGTTGGCACGAGAACCAGGTTCCTAGTCGAGATTCGCAGTTCAACAACTGCAAAGGCGAGTGCATCAATCATGAAGACAAACATGTGGATTTGGCTTAACATTTTAACTATACAAAACAGTTAAACATTGTGCAAATTTTTTCGTTATTCTTTTAATATTCCAGATATTCAAGATGCGCAGATTTATGTTGAATTTACACAAATTTTCACGTATATTTTGGACCCAGAACGCAGATTTACATAATTTAAAATATTTGTTTTATTTACAATATATAAATACATTTTCAGATTGTTTGGCATAGAAATGACGTACAAGTTAATCCGAACACAAGACTGTCATTTGCACACGAAGGAAATTTTTACTGTGTTGATGTAGCGCCGGTTACAACGGAAGACCAAGGTCACTGGACGTGTATGGTGGAAAATAGCGTTGGAAGGTCAACATGCACATGTTACTTAAATGTTATTGGTAAGACGGGTTGTCTTGTACATCCTCGTATAAAACAAATTACCTTGAATTTTATAATATAACACAGTATAAATCATTTGTGAATAACACCGACATTTTATTTTTGGACGAAACCAATATCAAAATTTATTTCAGTTCCAAAAGCCTACAAAAAGCCAGAATTCGTATCAGAATTATGTGCTTTGCTAACCGAGACGGGAACCGTTTCCTTGGAATGTAAAGTGATCGGCGTGCCAACGCCTGTCCTAAAATGGTACAAAGACAATAAGGAAATAAAGGCAGGTGACATATTCGCTTTAACTGCAAACCCGGATGACCCGACGTCTTTGGGAACTTATACTTGCGAAGCTATAAATTGCATAGGAACTGCATACTCCACATCAAGAGTAAATCTCCTTTACACATATTTTACTTTCGTATTATGTAATAACTCTAAATGCTGAAGTTTGAACCTATTGAAATACATGCAACTTTTTAGGTACATGTGGTTGGAAAAGGCAGTAGGGAGGGATCCCTAAAACCAGCCGACTCAGTCTCAGTATTACACCAACTTCCGGTTTTCAAAACGATACTTCACGACGAGTCTTGCAGGATTGGCGAATCCCTATTTTTATCGTGTCAAGGTATCACTCGCGGTTTACTAGTTGATAATTGTAATACAGTTCTGTGTTTTAAAAAGAAAAAAAAATTAATAACAATTTGTTGATATTAGTACAAGTCCCACCATGGCCAAAGGAAATCCAGTGGTATAACAAAGAAGGTCGAGTCGAACAGAGTCAGAAGTATCACATCATGGAAGATGGTCTAGGAACTTACTCAATTGAAGTTAATCCGGCTGAAGCTATGGACGAAGGAGAGTGGAAGTGTGTTGCCACAAACTCTAATAATTTTAAACAAATCACGTCGTGTTTCGTTGCCATGTTCAGTAAGAAACATTTTTATATTTTTAATCAAATACATATTCCTGATAATGACGATAATGTACTTCTTTTTTACATGTTCCAGTTCCAAAAAATTATAGAAAACCTCGGTTTATGGAAAGCTTGAAAGCAGTTTTGACTGATGAAGGTCTTGTGTCATTCGAGTGTAAAGTGGTTGGCTTCCCAACTCCATTGCTAAGATGGTTCAAAGATGGCCAGGAGCTCAAACCAGGGGATGTTTACCAGCTTACTGGAACCAATTCTTTAGGTATGTTTATGATAACTTATAGTATTTAATCGATTGTGAAAGAGTTTGACGTTTGGCATTCCACTATTTCCAGGCTCTTATTGCTGTATTGCCAGAAACTGTATGGGCGAGGCAAAAAGCACTGCTGAATTAACTGTCGAAGACATACAAAACCAGCTGAACGAAGAGGAACGTCTACAGCTTCTATCCATAAATCAGCCGCCCAAATTCATAGTAGGACTTCGAAGTTGTGAAGCGAGAATCAATGAAAATTTCAAACTCACCATACAAGGTTCTTTCCCAATTTAATTTGAAAATCATGCTAAATATTTTTAACGATAATACATGTTTTGCTTGTGGCTATTACAGTTAGTATTATGCCCGAACCGAATGTATCATGGTATCGTGACGATGTTCCCATTGACGAGAACAATAAATACCAATTTACGAGGGAGACCCTTGGAACGTGTCATTTGGATATTAAGCAACTTGAATTCGTCGATCAGGTACTAGAGTGGGGTGTATAAATAGAACCATTTGATTAAGAACTGGTTGAAAATATGGGTTTTATTATTCCAGGCCGAGTGGAAGTGTATAGCGACAAACGAGTTTGGCCACAGCATAACGTCGTGCTTTTTGCGACTCATCATTCCAAAGCATTACAAGAAACCAAAGTTTCTGGAAAGTCTGCGAGCGATTTTGTCTGAAGAGGGTGCGGTGAACCTTGAATGCAAGGTCATCGGAGTGCCGCAGCCTATTCTTAAGTGGTATAAAGATGGGAAGGAACTGAAACCTGGAGATGTGCATAAAATAACTTCTGGACAGGATGGCATGTGTTGCCTTGGAACGTACACTTGTGAAGCAGTTAACTGTATGGGCACTGTTAGTAGTTCGGCTTCATTGCTTGGATTTGAAGGTAACAGCGAAATTCTTCAAAGTAACGGAAAACGTCTCGAAGTTGTTTTTTTTATGAAAAAGACACTAAAAGTGTCTAAACGTTTCTTTTGAAGACACTTGGTTTTGCCGTGTATGCACTTTAATTTGTATTGTAATTTATAGATCGTATGTTAAGTTCACGAACAGCTGATATATATCCAAGTACGTCAATAGCGATCGATCACGACCGTGAATTGGATAGGCACTTGTCTTTATCGACAATTCACGAGGAAAGAACATCTCAGTTACACGAAATGGTTCAAACGGATCAGTCGGTGACGTTAGACGACCGAGGCGAAGTTTCGTTTAGTTTTGATGGAAGAGAAGTGTCAGTGAGTTTGTACGAAACTCCGGATCTTACTGAAGAAGAGGCCTTGCAGGTTGTGGAAATGTATGCAGATCAATTATCCGAACATGTTACAGGTGAGGTGTCTTCATTTTTAACAAATGTATTATTATGAATATGAATAGACTGGTATGAAGCATGAAACATTCGGATGTTATTTAGACATACAAAATCCATCTTGATTAGACATTTGGAAATCTACTTTGTATCTAGTTTTTCCAAAGAATGTGGTATAAAAATCTCTCTTATTTCAACAGAACAAAACGTGATTGAACTACCTCCTATGCGATTCACCAAAGAAACCTCGACATCTGGAAATTTGCTAGTGGAAGCAGTCGTCATAGATGTTTCTCCAGAGTTCTTTACTACCGCGGAAGAGGGCGAAGATTTACGAACTGAGGCCGACATGGAAGATATTTCAATCTTGGAAGACCAGGCAACCCAACACGGATCGATATCTTCTCCCCTTGTATCCGAGTCTCGTCTTCATGACGATGCTAAAACTCCTGTCAAACCTCCCCGAAGGAAATCCGCGAGCTCAAAAAGTTCATCAAAAAGTGACAAAAGTGAGAAACCTGTGGTTGAGTCCGAGTCGTATCATAGTGCCAAGGACGCAGCTCTGGCCACGTTGTCGAAAAACGAACCAGTGGAACTGGATTTGGACAGCGAGGCATTTGCCGACGCTCTTTCAAAGAGTTACGCTCAGGCTTCTGATTTCGCAATAAAGGAGAAGGATAGAAGGCGCAGTAGCCAAGATACAGAAGTCTCACGGAGTTCGAACGTAGCCGAACTGCCGTTAGAGTACGATGAGGCGTCACGTGCGCAAGATATTTCTGGCGGACAGAAGCGTCACTTGGAAGACACCGAAGCTATGGACGAATTTGAGATTGACTTTGACGTGAAGAAAAAACTAAAAAGGACTGATTCAGAGGACGATTCAAAGAAAATTTCTACAAGGACCACGAAGGGACGAATGTTAAGTGTCGTGGAGAAATTGAAAGAACCAGTGTCCAATGTAAGGCGAGCTTTAGTCCAGTATGAGATGTTACAGCAGTTAGTAGGGAAGGGTGATAAAAGTGATTTGGAAGCATTTTTGATACACCACGTGCTCAACCCTATCACTGAGTTGTGCGATGCGATTACAATTATTGAGTCGAAAGCTTTGGAGAACACTGGGGACAAATCCCTGGCGCAAGCAACAAGAGTGGCTCTATTAGAAGTCGTCGGTGGACCAGCAGAAGAGTTACTTCGAGGTGTAGAACTGATTAAAAGACATAGCGATAGAGATACATTGAAATACGACTTGGTCATCCTAGACTCCTTGGTTGACCCAGTGGATGAAATCCTGTCAGGACTTTCGAAGTTTTACTACGAATTGTCTGGGAATGCTAATCCTGAAAATCCGATTATTCTAGAACGCACAAAACGTGCAGTAAGCAATTTGGATGTGAACATAAGGACGATTGCGGCACATTATCCAGACCTGCCGTGTGAATTAAGTGCATCATTAACCGCAGTTTATCGGATACTTCATGACTTTTTAGGCAAAGTCACGGTTAACCCAGTGAGCGGATCTTGGACGGAGAATATTGATGCGGTTCTTGTAGAATCACTATCTAGACCATTCGAGGAGATGGAACTAATGATTCGAGCAGTAATCCATGAATCAGACATGTCGCAGGTACAAAAGACGCTGACCCCACCCATTACAGAATTGCTTTCGAGATTGGAAGCGCTAGTTGTTGCACTGGAAGGATACGAAACAGACTTCCGGACAGAATTCGTAATATCACTGAAATCAGCCCTGGTCCATGCTAGCGAGAGTTTGTCTATGATCCCTAAAGAGAAAATTGTCCCGGAAGAACCGCAGACGTTGTCCGAAGCAATTCTGGACTCGGTGATCGAAGTACAATCTACGGTCAGTTCTGTTTTGCGTGATAGTGAAGAGTTTTTGACCGACGATGAGTTTGTTTCAAGTCTGTTCGATTTGCGTCAGTGTCTGTCGAATATTGCTCACACTGCGACTACTTTGAAGGAAGAAGAAACGATACATTCGATGCTGGATTTAGAGGGTCCGTTGTTAGGTCTAAGACATGCGGTTATGTCTGATCAATCGTTAGATAGCTTACCGAGATTGCAAGGAGCGATATCACCGATAGAAGGACTGAAGCATGTTGTGGAAAAGGTATTACCTTATGCAGAGGAATCGGAAGCTAGACAATCGATTATGTCAATCCATGACATACTAGAGGACCTGCATGAGCAGATTCCAGCGGTCATAGAACATGCTGAAACCACGTTGCATAGCCCTGAAACTGTTTCATCAAGGGAAACGATATTAGAGGAGAGACATATTTCTGTGGAAATATTGGACGTACAAAATGTGCCGATAGAGTTGAGAGATGTTTATTCAACGTTGATGGATGTAGTTGAGAGAAGAAGAGGTTTATTCAAGGGGGAGAGCCCACTCGTATTGAACAGGATCGAGGAGTTGGGAAACAGCGTGGACGGCTTGGCTTGTCACTTGGATGCATTAGTACACGGTTCTGTTGCAGCAGATAAGAACGTGACAGAAGAATTTTTATCGTTAAAATCACCGTTGCTTAATTTACGAACGGCACTGCTGGTGCAAGATTACGCAACTGATGATTGCATTATTGTGTGTGATACGTTGCTTCCTATTATGAGGTAATTATAAATAAACATGTAAATATTTTTATTTATTGTGCATTATCAAACTCTGATTGTCAGTACAAATCTCTCTACTTTCCAGGTTGAAAGCAGTAATCCACAAACTGGCTGAACACTGCACAGATTTCAATTCGGTTACACCTATATTAGAATCTGTAGAGGATATAGAAAAAGAAATATTATTGGTGAAAAATATTCATCATCAAAAAGAAATGGAAACTGTTACGTTATTGACAAGAAATGTGTATCAAAATATGGTAGATATGGAAGGCAATATTTTGCACATCTTTGAAGAGTGTCAGAAAGAACAGTCTGCTGACAAGCGTAAATCTGTTTTGCATGAATCGATTCGAAAATTCAAAGAATCATTGGTTCAAGTGAATATTAAAGTAGCTTCTCAAATAATTGGAACGGATGATATACATACTCAAGGACTGAATAGCGTATTGGAGAACGCGATAAACGTATACGCTGCTTTAAACGAACTGGAAGTTCCATTGCAAGAAGTTCAAAAAACTTTAGCTAAGGAATCGCAGACTCCTGACGACTATTCGCTTATGTGTAAATTACAGGTCGCGCTACAGTTTCTCCAACAAAATATTTTATTACCGGCACAACAAGCTCAACAGATTATTATAGATAATACAGATCAGTTAATACTAAAAGATGTCCAAGATGTTGTGCACACTGTGCAGGATATTGACAGATCAATTACTCGTTTAATTGATGAAGGTAAACTAGATCAAGGTAAACTAGAACAAGGTAAACAAAGTAAACTAGAAGAGGAAGAAGAGGAAAGAGAAGTCAGTAAAAAAGTATTTGAGGCACTGGAGATATTACAAGGGAATCTCTCAGTAACATTACAAGAATTAGAGCAACAAGAAAAACTGCACGATCAAAAAGTTAAAATAACTGAATCGTTACGATTGTTGCGAGATTTAGTAGTAAGAGGTATATCCAAGACTTCACCGCAGATACTACAAGTAACGCACGTTAGCAGTCATCCCAAGAGCGCTAGTTATGAAGATATAACGGATTTACTACTTAAGTTGAAAAAACCTTTGGATGAAATTAAAGCAGCGTTGACTAAAGGAAATATTGAAAATATGAATGAACGAGCCATCCTGAAGAATCTTGATATTCCTTTGCAGATTTTAAGAGAAGAAATATTAATACCGGCACTAGACGTCCAGAAGCATTTAATTGGAAAATATGAAATCTTAACAGCGGAAAATCTTAACGAGATTGCACAGACAGTTACCGACATTGAAACTTCCCTGACTGAACTATCAGCTGAAAGTAAAATTTATATGGAAGTAAGTGATGACGTCAACAGAGGAATAGATAAAGCTCTCGAGGGTATCGATAAAGAGCTTTCGTTGATGCTACAAGAGCTAAAAAAAGAAAATATGCCTAAATTGATGGAATCACTACAGCTACTTAAACAAACAGTGTCAAAAGTATCGCATGACCTCAGTAGTCAAGCAATCCAAGGAGAAAACTTTTATCAAACATTAAAAATACTAAAAGCTCCACTCTGTGCCGTTCAGCAAACATTATCCAAAGAAGGGTCACAAGTTGTAGCTCTTGAAATTATTGTATCTAAATTGGAAAAATCATTGCACATGTTGAAGCAGAATATTTTATCACCAGCTATGCAAGCACAACAATACGATGCTAAAACGATTAAACAAACAACTGTGAAAGATATCGTTGATATCGCTCATACCGTCAAAGCTATTGAATCTACACTTACGCGATTATCATCTGAATTTTTTGGTACAGTAGAAGAAGGAGAACCAGTTGATGAGAAAATGTGTAAAGCCCTTGAAGACATAGAGAATGAACTTTCATGTATGCTAGAAGAAGTGCAAGAAGCAAATGAAACTTATGAAGTATCACCTGAATTAATGAATTCATTGGAAATGCTGAAACATTCAGTGTTAAATGTGTCATTTGGCATAACTACTCAGACAGTTACGTCTTCTGATGTTTCGAAAGAAGCACAGAGAATTGCTAAAGAATCACCAGTCGAAGCTTTACAATCACTAAATGAACTGAAAGCACCATTGGAAGCTGTTCAATACGCAGTATCGAAAGAAGGAAAGCAAACTATTGCTGAACAAGCAATTCTTTGTAAGCTCGAATCTCCTATGCAAAAGTTAAAACAAGACATTTTAGCACCTGCTATGCAAGCTCAGGAGTTTGCAGTAGATAAACGAATCGTAAAAGATATAGTTGATATTGCTCACTCCGTTAAAGAAATTGAATCTTCATTAACAAAGCTGGCGGCCGATTCGTCAAAGCCAGATGATTTAAGGAAACTTGCAGAAGATGATACAGTCAGTGCAGGAATATGTAAAGAATTAGAAGAAATAGAGAAAGACTTGAATTCTATGTTAGAAGAACTAAAACATGAGACTGAAACATCGGAAATAACCCCTGAGATAGTAGAATCTCTTCAAAAATTGAAACATTCAATGTTGAAAGTTTCATTCAGTATAACTACTCAGACTATCGAAACATCAAATGTTTCAAAACAAGCCAAGAGGGTTACTATAGAGTCACCAATCGATGCATTAGAGACAATAAACGAACTTAAAGCTCCACTGGAAGAAATACAAAATGCATTGTCAAGAGGAAAGCAGCAAACGTTTGCAGAAAAAATTATTCTCTGTAAACTCGATACACCTATGCAGAAGCTTCAGCAAAACATACTAGCCCCTGCTCTGCAAGCTCAAGAGTTTTCTAAAGAAAAGTCAATTACAAGGGACATTGTAAACATCGCTCATACCGTTCAGGAGATAGTAACTTTATTAACTAAATTATCGGCAGATACTTCACAGACTGCAGAAGGCATGGATTTAACTAAATCAGTCGAAATTAGTAAAGGAATATGCACAGCGCTTGAGGATATTGAACGTAACCTTTCGTCTATGATAGAGGATCTAAAACAAGAAACGAAAGATAAACCGTCTGAACTAACAGAATCGTTGCAGAAACTGAAACATTTAATGTTGAAGGTATCTTTTAACATAATTTCTGGAACTGTCACATCGGAAGACTTTTCCAAACTAGCTCATAGAGTTGCTATAGAATCACCTGCTGAGGCATTAGAATCGTTGAACGAATTGAAGGTACCTTTGGAAGCAGTGAAACGTGCACTGTCAAATGAAGGAAAGCAAACTCAGAAACTTATTCTGCATAAACTTGAAACTCCTATGCAAAACTTGAAGCAAGATGTCTTAGCACCCGCTATGCAAGCTCAAGAATTCATTGTTGAACAGTCATTTGGAAAAGACATTGTAGATATCGCTCATACTGTTAAAGATATTGAAACAGCACTAATTAAACTTACAGCTGATACGTCCGTACAAATCGAGAAAACTGTTGCGCCAGGAAAAGAAAAAGTTCATGAAGGTATATCTCAAGCGTTAGAGGATATAGAAATAGACTTATCATCCATGTTGAAGGAGCTGAATCAAGGCACGGAAATATCAAGAGAATCATCTGAATTAGCAGAATCGTTGCAAAATCTAAAACATTCAGTATTGAAAATTTCATTCAACATAACAACTCAAAGAGTAAAGCCGGAAGATGTTTCAAAAGAAGTTGAAGGTATTGTTACGGAATCAAATGCGGAAATTTTAGAATCATTAAATGAATTGAAAAGTCCGATGAAAGATGTAAAGCAAGCATTATCAAAAGAAGGAATACACACTGTTGCTGAAGAAGTGATTCTGTGTAAACTAAAATCGCCTTTGCAGAAACTGAAGCAATGCGTATTAAAACCAGCTATGCAAGTACAAGAATCTTCGACTGATAAAATAGAAATGTCGACAGTAAAAAATATAGTTGAAATCGCCCACACCGTGAAAGAGATTGAAAACTCACTTCCTAACTTATCAGCTGATATTGCAGTAACAGATTCTGCAGCGATAATTCTCAATCTTACGAAGGAAATAACTAAAGGACTTGAAGATGTTGAGCACGATATTTCATCTGTGTTGGAAGAAATACAACAAAAACCTGAATCGTCTAAACTCTCAGCTCGTGTCGCAGAGTCGTTGCAGAAACTTAAGCACTCAGTGTTACGAATTTCTTTTAATATTATTACTCAACCAATAACAACAGAAGATATTTCAGTGGAAAGTCAACAGATCGGTATGAAATCAACGGTTGACACTTTGGAATCATTAAATCAACTCAAAGCTCCTTTGGAAGCTATTCAAGAGGCATTAGAAAATGAAGAGACGCCGAGTATTGCACAACAAACTATTCTGTGCAAACTTGAAACTCCGATGCAAAAAATGAAACATGACATTTTAGTACCCGCTATGCAAGCTCAACAATTGTCAGTTGAGAGTTTGAAGACGGCGATGGTCGAAGATATCGTTGATATAGCGCATGTGATTCAAAAGATTGAAACGTCGCTGACAAAACTATCAGCTGATATCTCAGCACTAAGTTCAAGAACGGAAACCGTGGAAAAAGAACTTGCTGAAGATATATGTAAAGCACTTAAAGACGTTGAGAAAGATGTTTCATCTGTGATGGAAGAACTAACACAAGGTACACAAATGTCTGAAGTATCAAATCAAGTGGTAACGTCGTTGCAGCGCTTGAAACAGTCTATCTTGAACGTCTCATTTAATGTAATAATGCAGTCAGTTAGGAGAGAAGATGTTTTAACAGAAGCTAAAAGAGCTGTAGCAGAATCTTCCGTCAAAACGTTAGAATCGTTGAATGAATTAAAAGCTCCACTGGAAGCTCTTGAATATGCATTATCATCACCAACAATTAATACTGAAAATGCAATTCTGTGTAAACTGGAACCTACTATGCAAAAACTTAAACAGGATATTTTAGCACCCGCAATGCAAGCTCAAGAAGTGTCTATTGAAAAATCAACTATCAAAGACATTGTTAACTTAGCTCATACAGTTAAAGAGATTGAAAACTCACTGACTCGATTATCAGCTACGACGTCAGTTGCAGATGAAACAACCGAAGTTATGCTAAAAGAAGACGTGGAACATAAAATATGTTCAGCCCTGGAGGATGTAGAAAAGGATCTTACATCTATGCTAGACGAATTGAAACAAGACACCGAAACGCCCGAAGCTACATCTGAGTTAGAAGAATCATTGCAGAAACTTAAACATTCGGTATTAAAGGTCTCATTCAATATAACCACTCA
>JABFPB010001538.1:0-24607 GCA_022817645.1 Ceratoteleas bidentatus | reverse complement strand
ACGGTTATCTACTGGTGCGTATGAATACATTCAGCAGAATATACTGGTGTTTTTGGATACCCCAAGCAGAATAATGCGGTATTTTTTTTATTTTGACTTACATCAATATATCTTACAAATTTAAGGTGTAAAATTCAATTCAACATTGATCAGTTTAGAAAAAAAGCTTTTTTACCACGGAACATAGAAAACTAGACAAATTCGCAAAAATAAAGGTTCAAGAATTCTATAAAAATTGCAGCATTGTTGATATTGAGAAAGATTAAATTCGAATTTCACTTGAAAGAAGCTGGCAAACAAATCTAATGCTCAATCTACTGGTGCCTATGAATACATTCACTAGTATATACTGGCGTTTTGAGATGCGCCAAGCAGAATACGGTGTTTTTTTTATTCTGTGACGTACGTCAATATATCTTACAAATTTTTTAAGTATATTTTTACAAATTTTCGTGTAAAATTCAATTAAATATTGAGCATTTTAGAAGAAAGAACAAATGTTTGTGTTACCTCGGAATAGCCAAACTGCTTAAAGCTAGACAAATTCTAAAAATATAAAGAATCAAAAACTTTGGAAAACATTTCCAAAATTGGTGAATTGTTTAACAATTGAACAAGATTTTGATTTGTAAGAAGCGAGCAAACAGATTGAAAGATCAATCTGTACACTGAATAAAGCAGTTAAACACTATTTAATGTATCGGTTCTTTTGAATACAAACTCGTGTATATACTGGTATGTATGAATATGAATATATTCACTAGGATGTACTGTTGATGTGAATACGTCAAGCAGAATACACCGTTTTTTTAAATTCTGTTACTTAAATGAGTAGATCTTATAAATTTGCATTTAAATTACATTGACATTGATCATTGATCATTTTAGAACAAAAAACACTAAATATACCGTCCGTTTTGAATACGAACTCAGGTACGTACTGCTGTGTTGAATACATTAACCAGAATATACTGGTGTTGTTGAATACGTCCACCATAATGTCTTCTGTCTTAGTTTTGCTCATTTCCGTTCAATTTCTCTCACTTCCATTCATATTCCAGTCGATTTCCGGTTAACTTCCGGTTATTTCCGTACTCTTGATGGGTCACTTGAGCTGACTTCCGGTCATTTCATGTCACTTCCTGTTGTCTTATGCACATTTCTGGCTACTTCCGGTTGACTTCACCTCATTCACATTCTTTCCGTTCCATTTCTATTCATTTCCGTTTTATTCTTGGTTATTTACGGTCACTTCCGTTCGAATTCCGGTCATTTCCGGTTGAATTAATCTATTTTCTCGCCAGTTCCGGCTGATTTCCTTCATTTCCGATTTAATTTCGTTTATTTACGGTCACTTCCGTTCGAATTTCGGCCACTTCCGGTTGATATACTCTCATTTCTCGAAACTTTCTGTTTATTTCCGGTTTAGTTCCGTTTATTTACGGTCACTTCCGGTCGAATTCCGGTCTCTTCCGGTTGACTTACGCTCATTTCTGGCCACTTCCGGTTGATTTCTATTCATTTCCGGTTTAGTTCCGTTTATTTACGGTCACTTCCGGTCGAATTCCGGTCACTTCCGGTTGACTTACGCTTATTTCTGGCCTCTTCCGGTTTATTTCCGTTCATTTCCGGTTTGGTTCCGTTTATTTACGGTCACTTCCGGTTGATTTCCAGTCACTTCCGGTTGACTTACGCTCATTTCTGACCACTTCCGGTTTATTTCCTTTCATTTCCGGTTTAGTTCCGTTTATTCACGGTCACTTCCGGTTGAATTCCGGTCACTTCCGGTTGACTTACGCTCATTTCTCGTCACTTCCGGTTTATTTCCGTTCATTTCCTGTCTGGTTTCGTTTATTTTCTATCACTTCCTGTCATCTTGCGTTTGATTACCGGTCATTTTTATACAATGGTGCATTTGGATACATTGCATCATATGGTTTTTTTGAATACCTGCATGGTTCTTATTCTAGAATAATTTTGGCTTCAAAACTACCGTTTCATCCAGTTATCTATGTGATTAAAGTGGTGGATTTGAGTACGTATTCAAAAGTACCATCAAATGCTGTCAGGTTTTGAATACGGTATGCAAATGCACCATTTGTATTCAAAACTACCACTCCATGTCCGTGTTTGTATTCAAAAGCACCGCTTCCGTCATATATATATATATATAATATACGTATATTATACATCTATTATATGTATGTCAAAGTGATGTTCTCCCAGTCAACCACAAATATCGCTGTGATATCGATGTGATATCGAGGCGATTTCACATGAGTAGCGCAAGCGTATAATTGCATGTTAATCGCATGAGACTCCCAATTTCCCTTTCAGTGTGAGATAAATGTGATATCACTTAGTGAAATGACAGCGATATCACAGCGGTATCACAACAATATCACAGCGATATGTTATCAGTATCACAGCGGTATTACATCGATATCATATCGGTATTGCATTGGTATCGCATCGATATCACAGCGGTAAATTTGTATATAAAAAAGCCAACAATTATAGAAATGAAAAAAATGTATTGCCAAAGTTAGCCCGTAGTATTGGCTGCCACATGTCTAGGCTTACAACTCTTAGCCGATATGTCAGCTCGTGTGGGCGAGTGGCTAGCGTTGGCAGACCAACGCGAAGTCTCGGATTCGAGATTCTGTGGGCTTGTGATATGAACTTAACTTTGACAATAAATTTTTTTTTATTTCTATATTTGTTGGCTTATTTTATGTATACATTTACCGTTGCGATATCACAGCGATATCACAGCGGTATCGCTGTGATATCGATGCGATACCGATGCGATAGGGATGTGATATCGATGTGATACCGCTGTGATACCGCTGTGATACCGCTGTGATATTGTTGTGATACCGCTGTGATATCGCTGTCACATTTCACATTTATCTCACACTTAAAGGGAAATTGGGAGTCTCATGCGATTAAAATGCGATACGCTTGCGCTACTCATGTGATATCGCCTCGATATCACATCCATATCACATCGATATTTGTGGTTGACTGCACGGAAAAAATTGTGGGAGAACCTCTCCTTTTTGTCGGGTGAACCGTTCGCCCAGTTTGGGAGAACCGCTTACCCAATTCGGGGGCGACACGTTCGCCTGCGTGCACCCACTATGGGCGAACCTGTTGGAAAGCGCATGCCGCAATTCAGATTGTATTCCGTTGTTTTGTTAATTTGTCGTCGTCAAGCACTCCTTTGTCTTCCCTTATAAATATGACATGTCACTACGAATAGTTTCATTCGCATTTTCTGAAAGCTGTCTGAATAAAGGAGTCTTGAGTTAGAGAAGTCAAGACTCCTCTAACTCAAAGACCGCCTTATTTCATCAGGTTATGGGCCCAGAATTGCTGAACCTTTACCAATCAAATTGAAGAGGTTTCCAAGATGATGCAGGATGTCAGACCTAACATTCCGCTATTGAATGGTGGAAATTACGTGTTCTGGAAGACGAAGCTGAAGGCTGTGTTCGTACGAGATGAAGTGTGGGAAGTCGTCATTGAGCCCAAGCACCGAACGCCGAGTGGAAGAAGAAAAATGCGAAGGCAATGGCAAATATTACGCTCAGCGTGGAGGACGGTCAACTCATGCACATCGCGCATGTGAAAGACGCTTGCGAGGCATGGTCGATTCTGTCAATGAAGTACGAGAGGTCAACATTTGGTAGCAGGTTGTATTTGAGACGAAAGTTGTACGGAATACATTACAGAAGTGGATCAATGAGCAGTCACATAGATGCGATCATGCAAGTGGTCGGTCTATTGCGTGGATCCGGGCGAGCCCTCGAGAATGAAGAAATTGTAGCTGTTTTGCTCGTGAGTCTACCAGATTCCTACTCCGGGCTTGTCACGGCGCTGGAAGGACGAGATGAAGCGGATCTCACGGTGGAGTATGTTACCGGAAAAATGCTAGACGAGTACCAAAGACGAGTGGAAGCTGGGGAGTCTGAGAGAGGTGACACGGAGGTGGCGATGCAGTCCAGGGCGAAAGAACACAACGGTGTGAAGAACGAGTACGCGAAGGGTCAACGAGAAGTGAGGACGTGTTACTTCTGTCAGAAACCGGGACATATCAAGGCAGGGTGTTACCGCTACAAGAAATTCATCCAGCAACAGGAGGCGTCCAAATTATCCATCGAGGCCAATTGTCAGGAGAAGCGCAACTATGTAACCTTCAAGGTACAGGACCAAACGAAGACTGGAAATTTCAACGGATGGTGCGTAGATTCAGGAGCAACGAGTCACATGACAAATGATAGCAGTTTCTTCTCATCGATCGGTGAAGGGATTGGCCAAGTTTACTTAGCTGATGGTTCATCAGTCACGATAGCTGGAATTGGGGATGGTCAACTTCACTGTCAGCTACCCGATGGGCGCAAAAGGGATGTACAGCTGAAAAATGTTCTGTATGTTCCACAGTTAGACGACAGCCTGCTTGCAGTGAAGCGAATAACCGAACAAGGACATCAGGTCGTTTTCGAAAAGACATCATCAGGGAATACGTGCAGCATCTACAAGGACAACGAGATCGTGGCTGTAGCAAGAAGTGATGGAGATCTCTACAGGCTTCAGACTACGGTTCCGGATTCGACAGCGTATTTGGCATCAGAAGCAACTTGTTTACATCAGTGGCATCGTCGATTGGGTCACAGGGATCCAGCGGCAATCAAACGACTTGTCAATGAAGATTTAGCAACAGGAATCAGCCTCAAGAAATGTTCGGAAGAGGTTGTATGCGAAGATTGCATTAAAGGGAAGTTGACTCAAACTTCCAGACAGCGACCGCAGGGAGCAGGAACCGTTACGACTTATCCACTCTGATCTTTGCGGCCCCATGCAAACTGCGACGCCAAACGGGAACAGATATTTCCTCACTCTCATTGACGACCATTCCCGTTTTACTGTGGTGCGGCTCATTAAGTCCAAAGATGAAGTAGCAGGAGCCGTTCGTGAGTATATCGCCCAGATGTCGACAATGTTTTGCAGAAAGCCGTTTGCTATACGTACGGACAACGGAAAGGAATATGCAACCCAAGAGCTGCAGAACTACTTGCGGAAGGAAGGGATACAACATCAATTCACAGTTCCCTACACTCCGCAACAAAATGGCGTCGCGGAACGGAAGAATAGGTCGCTGACAGAGTCCGCGAAGTGCATGCTTCTGGACGCTAATCTCGACAAGCGTTTTTGGGGAGAAGCTGTTTTGACGGCGACGTACTTACAGAACCGTATGACCAGCCGAAGCATTGATAAGACGCCAGTGGAGTTATTTACAGGCGATAAACCGGATTTGAGTCACATAAGAGTTTTTGGCTCAAAAGTCTTCTCGCTGGTGCCCAAACCAAAACGAAAGAAATGGGACGATAAAGCAGAAGAAGGGGTTCTTGTTGGGTATGATGGTAAGTCAAAAGGGTACCGAATATTGGATCCAAATACGGACAAGATTTGGATCAGCATATCGGTGCGAATAATCGAAAGCCACGCCAGACCTGCAAGTTTGACGGACATTACACCAAGAGAAGAGGAACCTAAATCCAGCCCGAGGAATCCGGAAGTTTATCTGGTCGAGTTGGGGGACAACAACGAAGATGCAGGAAATCCCGAGGAAGAAGTACAGGCAGTTTTGGTTGAAGAGAACTTGAGGGAGGAACCTCGTGCCTCTGGAACTCCACAGGCACGAGAGGAACCTAGTGCATCTGGAACACCAGAAGCACTCTACGACACCACCCCGGTACCAGAGCGGCGGGTTTCAATGCGACCGAACAAGAACGTGCCACCGAAACTCCTTCTCTACAAAGCACATGCAGATCTTGTCAGAGAACCGAAGTCATGGGACGAAGTATTGACGATGGCGCCGCGTGAACAGACACTCTGGGTTGCTGCTGCTGAACAAGAAATGCAGGCTCTGCGGAAGCAAGAAGTGTGGGACATAACGGAACTTCCGCCAGGAAAGACACCCATATCATGCAAATGGGTGTTCAAAGCGAAGCTGGATGCAGATGGTCACGTTCACACTTTCAAGGCAAGGTTGGTAGCAAGAGGTTTTTCCCAACGATACGGAGAGGATTATGATGAAACTTATGCACCTGTTGTCAAACATGAGACCATCCGAACTCTACTTGTTTTAGCTGCACAGAGAAGTCACCACGTCCGGCACATTGTTGTGAAAAATGCATACTTGAATGGGAAGTTATCAGAAGATATATATATGCAGCAGCCTAGAGGTTTCGAGCAGGCAGGAGAAGAACACAAAGTATTGAAACTGAGAAAAAGTCTGTACGGGTTGAAGCAGTCTGCACATGTCTGGAACGAGAAAGTCAACCAAGTTCTGCTAGAGCTAGGTTTTCATCAGGGAATGGCGGATCAATGTCTGTAATCAAGGAAGGAAAAGGATGGCAACTTCACGTACATGCTGCTCTACGTCGATGATATCCTAGTGGTTGGGCGATCTGAAGAACTGACTGGGGACGTGAGCAGAGAACTACAAAGATATTTTGACATCAAGGATCTGGGCTGCGTCAGTCATTATCTGGGAATTCAAGTGGAACGTCAACAGGATGGGTCCTTTTTGCTGAACCAGCATGCGAAAATCGCGAAGTTATTGGAAGACCATCGATTGACCGTGCCAAAGTCTGCTGCTACTCCCATGGAAGCTGGTTTCTTGACTACAGATACGACTGAAAATAACGAACTACCAAACAATACGGAGTATAGGAGAGCAATAGGATCGTTGTTATATATCGCAACGATTTCAAGACCTGACATTGCTACTGATGTAAGTCTGCTTAGTCGTCGTGTAGAGAGGCCGTCACAACAGGACTGGAATGCTGTAAAGCGCGTGATGCGTTATCTGGCATCCACGTTCGAGAAGAAACTTTGCCTGTCGTCAAGTGGAGATCTGGAGCTGTATTGTTATGCAGATGCAGACTGGGCAGGAGACAAGACAGATCGGAAATCCACAAGCGGCTACGTGTTCTTTTTTGGGAATGGAGCCGTCGCTTGGACAAGTCGGAAACAGACATCAGTTGCTATGTCATCTACTGAAGCTGAATACGTTGCTGCTTCGTTAGCTGGTCGGGAAGTGTTGTGGCTCAGGCAGCTGCTGAAAGACATGGGTTTGTCAGTTGTTGGCCAAACAGTAATGTACGAAGATAACCAAGGATGCATAAAATTGATTGAATCAAGTGTTTCTGGAGCTAAGACCAAGCACATTGATGTTTGCTACCACCAATTGCGAGATTTGCGCGAGAAGGGGATTATAGACGTGGTGTACATTCAGCATCATGTTATCAGACATCTTTACGAAGCCGTTACCTAAGGAGCCATTTCAAAGGATGGTGAACTCATTGGGACTCCAATAATTTGAAGTTGCGACTGCGAGAAGGGGAGTTGGAAAGCGCATGCCGCAATTCAAATTGTATTCCGTTGTTTTGTTAATTTGTCGTCGTCAAGCACTCCTTTGTCTTCCCTTATAAATATGACATGTCACTACGAATAGTTTCATTCGCATTTTCTGAAAGCTGTCTGAATAAAGGAGTCTTGAGTTAGAGAAGTCAACCGCCTTATTTCATCAGAACCGTTGCCCAAAGTGGCTGAACGTTTGCCTGATGAACGCAGGCGAACGTGTTGCCCTCGAATTGAACGGTTCTCCCCAAAAGGGAGAGCGGTTTACCCATTGTTGGTAAACCGTTCGCCCATTGACAGGGGGTACCGTTCCACCGATTAGCGAACGATTTACCCATTTAGGCGAACGGTTCCCAAGAATTTTTCCATATGGGCTATCTGGGTACAATGGGAATGTGCGTTGCGTTCTTGACGCCTATGTCACAATTGGATCAAACGTTTAACTTCCACATCAACTGATTCTTAGATGGAGGTGAACATTTTTAAGAGTGCAATAATTTTATTACCCACTAATTTTTTTCGACTTTTCTATTTTATTTTTCGGAAATTTGTTATGTTACAAATTGCACCGGGTGATGAATCAAATTTTGATCTTTATCAATAATGTTCACTCCAAATTCAAAGGCATGTATTGATTTCTTACTATTCGTTTGGTAACGCCGCGATTTTGAATTTTGAATTTTGAAATTTGGAGCGCTCAGAGCTCCAAGTTAGAGTTTGACAGGCCCCAACGAATGGAGTAGGGGGAACTCCGAAATTGGCGCTCTGTAAACGCCAACTTGGGGCTAACTTAACTCCACGTGTTCGAGCTTATCACCCCACGCTTGTTGGCGCTTGTCAACCTCCAACTTTTTTTCAGTGTATGCAGAGAGAATTTTAGAGAAAAAAATAATTGTAAATATTAAGTGAATCTGGAAATTCGGATTGTTTTTCTAATAGAGGTATCTATTTAATAAAGTTCTTTTTTTCTTATTTCAGGGTAACTGGTGAAATCGAGTTTCCGATTTTTCAAAACTATAAACTTGAACCTGGACTTATCGCAATTAAAACAATGGCAAAGAGAGGAGTATCTGGTGACTTAGGTATGCTTTTAAAGCTCACTATAATACATTCAATGAAATTTACTGGAATTGTTTAAAAATGCGTTCCTTATCGGGAAGTTTTGGTGTTAAATGAAGTAAAGGAGTTTATCTGAAGGTTTCACATAATTATTATCAAAGGCTTTCACTTAATTATTATCAAAGGCTTAAGTCTTACACAAATTCACTTGTTTATAAGGTAATTTGCTATTTTTGCTGCGTTAAACTATTTACCTCTTTCAGATAAACTGCACTGGGAAATATAAATAGTAAAAGTTACCACATAGTTTTCTCAGAGTGTTCAACACAGCGTGGTAAATTGTTTACACCATTAAATCTCCAAATCATTTAGTTTTGTTAACTGCAAATTTCGACGAATTTAATAAACGATATTTATTGTGATAATACATTTCGTGCACTGCAAAAGAGAATGTAAAATTACATGCCGGAATTCGTAATATATAACAATAAGTAATAGTACACTAATAAAGTATTATTCCGTGAACTATGTGTTATTTTACATTTGGAATGCAATATTACACTCTGAATATAAAATGATTCGAAACCATTTAATTTTTAGAATAGAAATATTACATTTGAATTAATATTAAAATTACAAGTTGCGGCAACCAGGTTACACTGCATGTATCGTAATTTTACTCAACTTTTTTTAAACACGGAGAAAAATGATGTTTAAAATTGTATAAAGTACGTCGCTAACGAGTTTTGATAATGTTAGACTTCGACTATTTACAACGTACATTTTGAAAAGTAGTATTTCTTTTCAAAAATTGCAACGAGAGTTACTACTGAACTTCAGTAATTACGATGTATTTATTCTAACCTAACATTACCGTCACAGGAATCATAGTATACATTGAAATATTTACAACAGTATTTTTCTCCGAGGAGTGTGTATGAACATTCCCGACAAAAATGCAAGTAGTTTTAGTTACCTTTATTTAAAAGATTGTTGGATAGTATTAGTATAATGCAAAAATCGCTACCACACATTTAAACATCAATACTTCTACAGTTAGGGTGAATCGAACAAAATTGAAAGTGCTGGCTAGGTTCTAAGACGATAGTTTTTTAGCTGAAATGATGCGGAACAGCAAAAAACCTGTTAACAACAAAGTTTAGAGGCCCTCAAATGTGCCTTTTTTAGCATCCTTTTTAGTATTAAGGCTTTATCTCCTAAAGAACAGATCAGAAATGGCTGATCTTTGGATACATTATGCCCAGAACCATATCCTACAATGTCATTACATGGAAAGCTATCGATACATTATGCCCAGAACCATAACCTACAATGTCATTACATGGAAAGCTATCGGGATTATATGCTGATGAAATATTCTTACCTTAAAATTCACTTTTTTCGTCACTTTTTATTTTTTCGGCAATATGCCGTACTTTAAGGGGTTACCTCCACTCAGGATCGACGTTTTTACGTTATTTTTGGAATTTGTTTTCTCCAAAACTAAAATGCGTTTAAACAAATAAATTAGTAGGGTAGGAAGATCTGTATTTCGGCTTCATTTTACAATTTTTTCAAAAAGAATTTTTTTTGTTTTTTGAAAAGGACGAAGTAAAAGCCATTTTCCAGGAGCACCTATCAGCGGGAGGGGTTTGCGGTGGACACGATAACTCGTGACCCCTTATCTAGAATAAAAACCAATAATTGGTATCGAATATATATTTAAAAACTTGCCTTTGAACGAAGGAAATTGAAATGTATCGACTCAAAAAAGAATGGCGGCTATCTTAAATGAAGGTCACGTTTTGACTTAAAATTTGGCTGTTTTAGCGTGCAAAAAAAAACAGTAATTTTCATTACTAATGAAATTCCTTCATTCAAGGGCACCAAAATTTAATTTGCAAGAAGTACGCCAAGTTTCATCGAAATCCGTTGAGAAGTTTATCTGTAATCGTGTCCACCGACTTGAAAAATGTCGTTTCGAGAAAAACGGCTTCCAAGTTTTCGGATTAAATGTCCACAAAAATCCACAATCTCGAACACAAAAACCAAACAAAACAACAAAATATCCAGAATATTGCCCAAAAATAAGTGAATTAATAAACGAAATAGAATATTAAAAGCTGCAAAATTTAAAACATTACTCAAACAAAAATATGTGATCTTATGAAAAGATAAAATCATAATTGTTTAACTAAATGTAAATGTAATTGTTCTAAAAATAAAAAGGCTACAATCAAAACACAAACCATAAACATAATACAAACTATAAATAAACCATAAATCATAATATGATCGTAGACCATAAAAAGTAACTATCAAAAGAAAAACACTTTGTGATAAAGAATACCTCATTTTTCAAAAAAAGTAACGATTGTGACGACGGGTGACAATTTCAACTCTTCAACTCTTGCCGGCCCGATTAGTAATTTTGTATCTTGCCGTCGGTATTTGACCGAAAGACTTGTTCTTACAGGCTCATTTGCGTTTCATATCAAGAGGCACAGTAGTCTTTTTGGCCAATTACAAAGAATGTTAAAGTCAAAGATACGGCGGTCTCTTATCCCAAGTTACATATTTGAGCTTATTGTATAAGCTCGTATAGTATGTACTTATAATGAACAAAATATTTTCCTTTACGGGGCGATATATATGTCATCGCAATTGTAATATATATATGAATGCTGGAGGAGTACGGCTTCATAACTTTGGATATAACCTTATAATTGCAGGTAGAACCATATCTAATGACTTAAGATATAAGTCATTCGAAGATTCAGCTTCGCACGGTTAGATGGATGCGATCCACACAGGGAGTGAAATATTCTCTTAATATTGAATCCCCAGCACGACAAATCTTTAATTGTGTCAAAATCTGGTGGAACTTAAATTGAAATTCGATTTGGTTCGAATTTCCGCAAACGACATTACTGGTACACTAACATCACAGCACTAAACGCCGTGAATTTGTTTCTGTGTCCGATAGAACAGGACATATATATGTCGTGTATTAGATATATGAAAACTTGATGTTCTATCAGGGAACCTGGGAACCGATTAGCCAATAGTTAATCTAGGAAGAAACTTACCAGCACATATTTTTGAAACAGAAAATTTAATAAGGTAAATTTCTATATTAATATCATTGAACAACAAGGTAAATTTCTGCATTAATATCATTTTTTTGTTTTTTACGAAATCGGGCCGGCAAGAGTTGAAGAGTTGAAATTGTCACCCGTCGTCACAATCGTTACTTTTTATTGAAAACTAAGGTATTCTTTATCACAAAGTGTTTTTCGGTGATATTTACTTTTTATGGTCTACGATCATATTATGATTTATGGTTTATTTATAGTTTGTATTATGGTTATGGTTTGTGTTTTGATTGTAGCCGTTTTATTTTTAGAACAATTACATTTACATTTAGTTAAACAATTATGATTTTATCTTGCCTTTTCATAATATCACATATTTTTGTTTGGGTAGTGTGTTAAACTGCAGGTTTTAATATTCTATTTCGTTTATTAATTGACTTATTTTTGGAAAATATTCTGGATATTTTGATGTTTTGTTTGGGTTTTGTGTTCGAGGTTTTGATTTTTGAGTTTTCAATTAGGAACAATGAGTGAACTTATTATGAGTGAACAATATTTTGCTTTTGTTTTGTGATATTTTTGTCGTTGGAGTTTTTGATTTATGGGGTTTTCGATTTTTGATATTTTTGATTTTATGTATTATACGGGTACTACCCGATTGATTTTCTATACGGGTAATGGATACAAGTATTACCCTATATCCGGGAATAAAATGTGCGATAAGTCTTATATATTTATATATATCTGTGGTTTGTTGGAAAAACCAGATAACACCAAAATTTGTTTTTTTAAGTTTACTGGAAAATTAGAACAATTTGCAAAAAAATTCAAAATTTTGGAAAAAATCCAACGTACTGGAAAATTTTTTAATGCACATAATGTTTTTAATGTATAGATGTTTAGAAATTAATAATGTGCAATAACACAAATTTTTCAATAAAGGAATAGCAAAATGATCTATAATGTTGAAAACATTCCAAGTATTTAAGAATTGTTCAACCAGTCGAGACCTATCGAGATAAATCAAGATGTGTACAGTCAAAACGTGTCAACAATTTTAACAATTTATCAAATTTCAAGCATTTATAAAATCTTCAAAAATTTACAAACATTTACGAAAATTGGAAAATTGTTTAATAGTTCAAACATATTTTAATATTCAAAACATTTTTTTATTTAAAACAATTAAAAAAAAGTTTAAACATTCTCAAATTTTTTTTTAAATTTCAAACGTGTTCAAATTTTTGTAAATACAAAAAATTATTCAATATTAAAAAATGTTTGAAATACTAAACAATGTTTGAAGGTTTGAAAACTGTTTGACACGGTTTCTCTGGTCTTTACACGTATCAGCTTGTTCCGACTAATTAAGAAAATGGTCTAATTTTTTCAACTTTTCAAATTTTTGGAATATTATCAATGTTTTTAACATTATTGACATTTTTTAAATTGTTTGGAATTATGGACCCATACTAAAAAAGAAAAGAAAAATTGTAACACATTTTCCGGAATAACCTAGATAATTTAATGTGTTCCTGGAATAACAGGATAATTCAAACGAGTTTTTAGTATATCATTCTACTACTGATGTATATTAAGCCATAAGCATACAAAAGTTTGTGAAAATATCATACTTAGAGGTAGTTGAAGTTGTTTTAATGTGCTACGTACATATTTTGTTCAATCAATAAAACGTATTGAAAATCTATAAACGGGATTTTCTCGATAAAATAAAAAATGGAACTATCTGGTTTTTCCCTCAAGCCGCAGATTAATGTATACATTGCGTATATATGATTAAGGCATTATTTTGTTTCCTGATAATAAATACGGTCTAAAATATCGTGTTATTGAGATAGCGAACGTAATTTGGACAATGCGAGTAATACAGGTACCCGTTACCCGTATACCATATCAGTCGTGTAGTGTAGGAGTTTTGTTTTGGTCGCCGCGGTGAACGGACGTACTGATGTGCCGCTTCGCGTATTTCGGTGTTTTGATTCTGAGCAAAGCAGAATAACACGATAATATGTGAAAGTTGACTGCTTCTCGCGCGACCATACTATTATTTATACCACTATTATTGTTGATTCGTGAAAGACATTGTGCAGTTTGCTACCCGGGGTCTCCTTTGGGAGGACCTTCAGGTCGGCCTCTCTGCGAGTGTAAACGTGTGATCTGGACACCACAGCCCCCTGTTCTACGCCGCGATTATGCGAACCTGGGCGCCGGCACCAGCTCGGAGACAGGGACTACTCTGGTGATATCATCCGATACGTGGGAGTCTCACTCAATGGAAGAAAAACACACAATGGAGGACATACAGAAGAAACTTGATCACATTTTGAGTTCTTTAACATCCTTGACTAAATCCCACGAAGAACTAAAATCGGAAGTCCACAATGCCCAATACACTAATGCTACATTAAATGAAAAAATAGAAAAAATCACTAAGTTTGAACAATCCTTTCACAAAGTCAATCGCTCTAAAAATATAATTATCTACAGAGTATCAGACGATGCGAAGACAAACAAAAACCTTTTTTGTACCCTACGCGATATATTTGACCAATTGAATATAGACATCCCTGATGTTGCAATCGAAGATGTGTTTCGCCTTGGGAGAATACAAGGGGAGCGCCCAATCAAAGTCAAATTTATATCGCAAAGGTGGGTCAAACGAGTTTTCGCGGATGTGATGACATTCAAGAAACTCAATCTAGCCATTGACAATGACCTTACTATGGAGGAGAGAAACGAGCGCCGCGAACTACTGAAGATGGCAGCCAAATTAAGGGACCGAGGGTTGAAGGCGAAGGTGAAAAGCGGATTTCTACTGATCAAAGACAAACGCACCAGTCTGAGCGACGCACAGTGTCTCCTGACTATGGATACACCCCCGCTACAAGACTCAGCCACAGCACGAGATGGTGATCCCTCCAGCATACAACCAACTCCCCTGGCAACACCCTCTACTCCTAGTACGACTTCAACCTCGACTCAGAATCCTCCACTAGCCAATCAAAAACTATACCTCACACCTCGACGCAATGGCAACAAGTTCAAGGCAGTGAATCTTTCAAATCCAGAAGCAAACCAATCTACTCTGACGACGTATTTTCAGTCGCCCTCAGCCCAAATACACAAAAGGAGCCTGGAATCACCAGAGAACCAGCAAAGACGATTACCCCCTCCAACGCCCACAGCCCACGTAACATCTACTTGAGATCAATTACCCCCAGTGTCACACCGGCCAATTACCCAAGCTATAGCGAAGAATCATCAACGACGGACATCGGCCAGGATTCACACAACATTCACGTGAGACCGAGTACCCCAAGTGTGATATTCTGGAATTCACACGGTATGAGTAACTTCGACGATATTTTTGCTGAGATAAAAGACAATGATATACTCTATACATGCGAAACTTGGCTGATGTGTGATTTTGTTTATATGAATAAATACTTGTATCATAATTTTATAATAATTCCAGCCGTTAAAGATTCCCGGTATGGCCGGCCTAGTGGAGGCCTTTTAATTGCATATAATAAGATAAATTATGTGTTTACAATAATCAAATCGTGTCGATACTATTTATTTTGTGAAATTAAATTCAATACTTCCACCTTTATTTTAGGTGTAGCTTACTTTCCTCCGTCAATTGATTTGGATGAAGTTTTGAATGAATTTGATAACTGTATAGAATTTATTGCAAATAAATACCCAAAACTCCCTGTCATAATTACCGGAGATTTTAACTGCCGTGTTGGTAATTGTGAAGACCAACTGAATGAACATCTTCAAACAAATTTTTCGTCTGAGAGATCTTCCCTCGATAAAATCATAACAAACAAAGGCAGAAAACTGTTAGATACGATGGAATCAGATGAATTTATATTGTTGAATGGCAGATCACGATTTGATTCTCCAGCAAATTTTACATTTGTGAGCAAAGTTGGATGTAGCGCGATTGATCTCGCTTGGTGTAACATGACAGGTATACATATATGTAAGGATTTTTCTGTTTTAAGCTTGGTTACTGGTTCAGATCATTTACCCATAAAAATTGACATAAATTTATTTAACGATACGGACTCCTTTACCCGTACTGGAAATGATGTTGCAATCAATCGAAAACTTGTGTGGAATGATCTGAGACAAAACGAATTCCTCTCCAGAATGCAATGGAATGATAAACTCACAAGTGTATCTGATGATGTTGATGAAATGTATGATTCATTGACCTTAGCTATAAATGAAGTCGCCGTCGAACTTGGCATGTCTAAGACAAATAAACACCAGTCAATGGCAATGAAAAGCAAAACATGGTTCGACGACGAATGCCGCGAAAGTGAACGAAAAGTTAAAATGAATCTCAAGATATGTAAACAAAACAACTTTGAAGGAAATAGCAAGGCGGAATACATTGAATCAAAAAGGGAATTCAGATCTCTAACAAAATCGAAAAAAAAGAAATACGATATAGAAATAATCGAAGAACTTCAAAATGCTAGAGATCCGAAATCCTTTTGGACGACATTCAACAGATTCAGAAAGATAAGTCGACCAGTCAATCATGTTGATCTCGAAACGTGGCAACATTTTCTAAATAATTTATTCCCATACAACATACCAAAAAATTTACCACCTTTCGTCAACTGTAACCAGATCTTCGATTCTCACATCTCTAGCTGTGAAATAAAAACAGTCATCTGTAAAACAAAAAAAGGTAAGGCTGCTGGAATGGATTTGATATCCTACGAATTTTATAAAAACCTCCCAGATAACTGGGTACTATATCTAGAAACGCTATTTAATAAAATCTTAACATCCGGTAATGTACCGATAAAATGGAGTGAACTGGTAATACATCCCATTTATAAAAAATCGAATATGGATGACCCAAGTAATTACAGATTGATCTCTCTAATCAATTGCTGTGCTAAAATCTTCACTCAGATAATAGATAATAGGATACAGATATGGTCCACAGAACGAGAACTTATACCGGAATTCCAATCGGGCTTTCGTAAAAACAGAAGCTGTATTGACAATGTTTTTACACTAAATTCATTAATCAATATACATACACATAAATCCCCGAGTAAATTATATGCCATCTTCATAGATTTTAAAAGTGCATTTGACACTATCGATCATAATTTACTCTGGGAAAAACTGATGACTTCTGGTATCAGTTCCAAAATTTTAACCCTTCTACGAAATTTTTATAACCAAGCGTCCACTTCCGTCAAAGTTGGAGACAGACAAACTGAAAAGGTACGAGTTACCAGAGGTGTTTTGCAAGGGGAAGTTTTGAGCCCGATCCTCTTTGCGTTGTTCATCAGTGACTTGGAAAAGTACCTGATTGACAATGGATGTAGTGGGGTATCTATAAATCATTGTAACGAAATTCAACTACTCGCGTACGCTGACGATATTGTGCTGCTTGCAAATACGCCGACGGAAACAAACCGCAAACTCGAAGCGCTCTGTAATTATTGTAGAGAGAATGAATTATCTGTAAACACAGATGAAACTAAAATAGTGGTTTTTAGAAAGAAAGGCGTCAAAAATAACTATACGAGATTTAGATACGGTGACAGCTTCGTAGAAACAGTAAAACAATATGAATATCTCGGCATAATCTTCTCGGAATTTAATAACTATTCTGCAATGGCTAGTAAAATGTATACCTCTGCCAAACTTGCTACAGGCGCAACTCTAAAAACTATATACAAAACAAAAATTCATTCACTCGATACGAGCAAAAAATTGCTACACGCTCTTGTAAATTCGATAATCTTATATGGCACTGAGATATGGAGTTTAGAACACCTGGAGGTATTGGAAAAAAGTCAAGTACAATTCTTTAAAAAATTATATCAACTAAATACCAATACCCCAGGTTATGCGATACGACTTGAGTTCAATATTCACCATATTTCATTGAAAATACTTAAAAATATTACGAATTATGTTATTAAAATCAACAATATGAATATATCTAGATATCCAAAATTATGTTTTACGAAACTAAAACAATTAGCTAACGAAAATCCTAATGCCAAGAGTAACTGGATAACTAAAATTAATTCATTATTCAATGAGAATGGTGACGTTGACGTGTGGGAAAATCTTAACCGGCACTCTTCAGAAATACAGCAAAATCTTGTGGGACAATACAAAGCGCGACTACTTTCCAAAGATATTGAAAGGTGTAAACAATCCAGCAGCCTCCAAATTTTACCAAGCTTAATCCAGGAAACATCAGACGATACTCCTTGTTATTTAAATATTAATTTACCGCTCGATGTAACGAGAAACTTTGCGCAAGCTCGCTTACTTAATAACTACTTTGGCAAAATTATTGTAAATTTTGAAATTTTTCGTGTTGGTTATGATACGCTTTGTCAAAAATGCTATCACCTGACGGAGAACCTATACCACATGATTAATGAATGTACACACTACGAACATATTAGACGAAAATACTTCCCGGAATTGAGTGATTGTGCGGATTCTGAAACACCATTTTGGGGTGATGTCCTAAACTCCTCAGATAAAGCGACGATTGTTAAATTCGTATATATGTTGAGAGAGATTCTTCAATTCGGAGAAATACACAGCTGAACATTGAACACCACGCAAGACAACATATCATATATTCGCACGACACATCAACTGTAATTTTATACCTGTAACCTCAACAAAACTCTCCTTGTATGGGCTGAGGCCCGCGAACATTGAATAAACTAACTAACTAACTAGTGTAGTACCCGTATAACTTCAGAAACGGGCGGGCGGGTAGTTCTTTATAATCGTAGTTACCCGGGTAAAGTTTCGAGCTCTAATTTTTAGTCAAGCATTTCCAGAACTTATGATTTCTCGTTATGGTCGATTTATAATGAAAGGATTGTTAATATATTTTATATAAGAAAACACTAACCCTATGGCAGAGTAGTACGTTCAGATATCACTAATTTTATGTATTGTAAAAATACATACACTCGAACCTCTCTTATCGCAACACTCCGGGACCGGAACTACACTGGAAAAAATAAATTGGCGCTACAGTCGTGTTCACCAATACTGTCTCACAAATCGTATTGCAGTATTGAATCCAATGCTGATTTAGCGTTGTTGAACAATACGGCAGAAAAAACACTGCTGCAGTCTTGAAAAAGGCTAAATCACTAGTGAAATGAGACTGAAACAGTATTTTTCAGTTACCATTGGTCCCCATCCTGTAACTACCAATACAAAATCAGTTTTGCCTCTCAGTGTTGTTGACAAAAACTGCCACAGTCGTCAAACGGCGCTATATCAGTGGTTTATTTTTCCCAGTGCATACAAATTCGATTCGTGTTCAGGTGGATTCGGCGCCACATCGATTCTGCTTCATATCGAATCGACAAATGTATTTTCGGCGCCACATGCCATTCGATGCATGTAAATTCGGGTTCACGGATCCAGTGTTGCCAGATAGAAAAGGACAAATTCCGCCGTCCCAAGTTATTCAAATGTGTTCAGCGATTTTTTGTCCTTGTTTTTGGCAACACTGCACGGATCCATCCCAATCGACGCGTTAGGGAATATCCATCTAATATATTTATAATATAATTCTTGTTCTGTCGTGGAGATCGATTATGGTAAAACAATTATTCATTATTATTAAAAAAACATTGACAAAAACCATCGAATTCTAACTTTTCACATTTGGCACAATCGAGTAGTATTAAGAGAAAATATTAATTAAGGACACACTTATGTGACTTGAATTGTTTCTCCTTTATTAATATTTTCTCTGAATGCTACTTGAATTCGCCTATTGACTTGCAAAGCGAGATCGGTCGACAATGTTGGTAAAGTAGAACGTGACTCTGACTTTTCGTGTAACATCAACATGTGTTTATCTAAATATCCATATATTTAACAATTAACATTTCGTTCATTAAAGGAACTTACACTACACGTTAGAAAATTAATACAGAAAATTAATAAAAATGTGAAATGTAAGTACGAATTCGCCGTTCCAGTGTTGCCACGTCTGACGCGCAACCAGTTTTGTAGCTATTTTTATCGAATTTAACCAATTTTAATTTGTTAAATTAAGTACTCTAAATCGAAGCAAAAAACATTCCAGTTATCAAGTATATCCCTTGTATGCACTTTTGTTGCGCTTTGACAAAGATTTCGCCGTTTTCTCAGTCCCGCCGATATATCGTCGGAATTCGTCCGGTAGGGATACGATTAAATAAACGATTTAAATTTGTTTTTTTTTGTTCACTTCTCGTTTATTTTTTATTCATTTTTCGTTCATTTTTCGTTCGTTTTTCGTTCACATTTCATTCATTTTGCGTTCACATTTCATTCATTTTTCGTTCATTTTTCACATTGAATTCAATTCACAGGGAACGGAAAAAGTCGGAGATTTGGATTCCAAGGTGATTCTCATTGGAATCAACTGGATTCCAAAGTGAATTCATTTTTCGTTCAAAATGAATTCATTCTGGAAAGTGCGTTGTCTGGGTTGTGATTCGCAATTTATTGGTACATTATTACTATAAAAACCCACAAATATTCAGTGAAAATGAAAAGTTCAGGACAAGTGCAAAAACGTATTCCAAAATTCTTCTTCATTCCACGTAAAAAATCTCCGAAAATATGTAAACATTGTTAAAACCTAAAATGCTTAACATAAGAAGGATTAAATCCAAAAACCAAAAATATTCCTAAGCAACGTAGTGAACCAAACGTTGGATTGACCCGAAATTAGTACAAATGGGGCAAAAACAACCAAGAATCTCTCTATATAATAAAATAATTTGAAGACCACTGGACAACCAGTTGTATATACATACATGTTTGTATATATCTCTCTCTATGTACTAAAACGATTTTTAAGACACCATATATATATATATATATTGGACATGACCATTGGACTTGACCATTGGACTTGACCATTGGACTTGACCATTGGACTTGACCATTGGACTTGACCATTGGACTTGACCATTGGACTTGACCATTGGACTTGACCATTGGACTTGACCATTGGACTTGATCATTGGACTTGAGCATTACATTTGACCATTGATCTTTACCATTGGTCTTAAGCATTGGTCTTGACCATTGGTCTTTACAGAGAGCATTGTTTCAGAGACAATTTTACATTGAACATAACAATTTTTCTTCACAATTATTGCTGTTCAATATATTCAGGGTTCGCGGTAGCAAACCCGACGAGTCAGTGCGGTTAGTGACTCGGCGGGAGCTACACGCGAAGCGTTTACCGGTATTTTGTAGCGCTATCTCTTTCTCGCCCGGGATCTTACGGTCGAGAGAGAGAGAGCGCAACGACCAGCTCCGTGATTCGATCTCGCAGGCCGCCATGATGTTTTTCCTTCATCCCTCCATGGTGCGTTCGTAAACGCAACATGAAAGACACTACTATTCTATGAGATCGACTCACGGTTCGTGCTTTTTTCCCCATCATAAAGCCAACTAGACCGCGTTTTCAATGTTAAATGTCGCAGTTTGCCACTGACATTTCTCCGAACGACAGCTCGACTTTTTTTCGAGTGACTCCACTGAAAACAATATGCTATTAACCCTTCGGGACTCGCGCCGTGTATTTTGTACACTTAGAAAGAGAAGCCCGAGTGTATCCATCGCTGAGTAACAAGGATGCAAAAACGGCGCGAGTTCCGAAGGGTTAAAGTGATGTTGAAAATCTGCTGCAACGGAGTTAGTGTCTTTGTTTATAAAAAATGTACGAAAAATAATGTTACAATAAACTAACCTTTCCAACATTGTATGATTCTAGGAGAATGTCCGGCTGACAAATCACAACTTTTCGTGATTTTTCCTAGTAGACGACAAAAACTCGCGAAAATGTTTTTATAAGCCAAAGTTCATAAAAAACTGCAAAATTCTTCCTACAGATTATAAACCCAAACCTATTCCATTTTAAAATTATAACTAAAAAACATACTCAGTATAAAACAATTAAGAAAATTACCTTAAAAAGGTAAAAAAGAGCGAGCCAGTGAGTGGGCTGTCAATCATCTACACCGCTAATCATTTGCGCCGTGTATCATTTACGCCGATTCTAGATGTATCATTTGCGCCGATGAGATACACGGAGAAACCGCCAAACGACTGACTCGTTTGCCACACAGGACTGAGTCGTTTCGGCCACAGGACTGAGTCGCGTTGAAAAGGATAGAAAATAGTAACCTCCAAAGGTAAACAAGGTTGACAAAAATGGTAAAATCTTTTTATTTGTCTTTGTTCAGAGGTTATTACTTTCTGTCCTTTTCAACACGACTCAGTCGTGTGTGGCGAACGAGTCAGTCGTTTGGCAGTTTCTCCGTGTAGAGAAAAAAATGATCCGCGATGCTTTAACAGTCGACGATGCTTCAACTTTACGATCACATCAAGTTTTTCAAGCTTGATGTGATCTTTCATTTTTGTTATATTATAATTAAAAATGTTTATAACTTATGTTACAAAAAAGGAAGATTATATTATAAATAGAAAATAGAATATGAGTTATGCTCATCAATTTATTTATACATTCAAATACATCTTATACCGTTTAATATAATTAAACTTACATTTTCAAACTTAAATAAAGCTTAAACAAGAGGAAATCAAAATTTCGGAAGTGTACCTATTACCCCTGACTGTAGGATGAATAGGGACACCATTGTATTTACTAATTAATAATAACAATATACATGATAGAAATGATTTGATAGTCCATATATACAACTTGGAAGCCTACACATAATATATAAAAAATTAGACTCATTAATAGTTTACTGCTATAATGGCAATTCAAATAAGTCAACAACTGTCCCTATTTACCCCATTTTACGGTACTTGTCTTCGACATCATCTAAAGCAATAAATTTTCTCACTCTAAGAGAATGATATTGTCAAACAAAAACAAATACAGGGAGTTCAAACTTCGAGAAATGTCGATTACGGAATTCTACTTCCATTTCAAGGAGGGATTAATATCGCGGGCGCCACTAGGCAATGTACGCATGCGCGTTGTTAGTACTACTCAGTGTTGCCAGATAGAAAAGGACAAATTCCGCCGTCCCGTGTTATTCACGGGACGGCGGTTTTTTGTCCTTGTTTCTGGCAACACTGGTACTACTCTGATACTGATGAATGTTAAAAATGACAGTCGCTGCTTCGTTTCTTAAAATTAAAGTATTTGTTTTTAATTTACAATAATAATTCAATGATTACTGCTTACGAAATTATTTTACTCTATAAGTAATAACCAGGGATGGCAACCGTAACGAAACAGTAGTTTCGTTAAGTCATCCATACCATAACTAAAATCTCGAGTGATTTTCGTTACGTTAATACCATAACGATATTCCTAAATAGTTTCGTTACAATACCGTACTGTAACGGAATTACAGACAGTTTTCATTATGATACTGTATCAAAACTCGAAAATACCAATAGTTTAGTTATGGTATACAGGGTGACCCATTTTAAATAATCCACTGGAATATCTCGAAAAATATGCATCAGACAAAAAAATATTTCAAACAAAAGTTTAATGGTTTTGAAGGGGCCATCCGATATTGTAATAGTTTCCCCTCCCCCCACCCGCAGGGGGTCGGGGAGGGGGGTAACACTGAAATTTTTAATACGGACCCCCACTTTTTATCCAAGATTTGGATTCTACGCAAAATAATAAAAAATTTTTGTCTGTAAATTTTTTTTATTTGCAATAGATGGCGCTGCAAATGGTGAAATTCGATTTTTTCTCGATAAGTTAATTTTTTTCTGGTTTTTTATGGAGGATGATTGAAACGAATGTATTTTACCATTGAAGTAAAGGAATATCATTTTACCGCCGGCATTAGCGTTACTCGATGTACAACACGAGGAGGTTGCACGGTCGGATTTTCTACATCATGTAGCCCTAAAAAGGGCTGATTTCAGTCGACATTTAAGGAATAGATGCTCATAACAAGCCCAGTTTCCCGTTGACACTGCTGAATTTGGCGTTTAAAGTTGTTCACTGTTGCCAAAAGCGTTGCACGAGGAATACTTCCGCAAGCTATCTGTATCCTTTGAATCATGTTGGCCCTGGTAGTTGGTCTTTCTCTATAGGTTGATTTTTGCTGATTCTTTGTTGAGGAGGATTGAAACCAATAATTTTGTACCGTTACCGTAAAGGAACATCATTTTACCGCCGGCATTAGCATTACACGATGCCGTACAACCACGAGAAGGTTGTACGGTCGCCCCGTTTTCCTGTTAACACAGCTGAATTCGGCATTTTAAATGGTTCACGGTTGTCAAAAGAGTTGCACTAGGAATTCTGTCACAAGCTGTTTGTATCTTTTGTGACGCTGCCTTTTGTGGCCCGTCCAAAAAGTTGATCAGGCAACAGGTAAAAGGTCAATTTTTTTTATTTATTTCCGAGCACATATAAGGTCCTCCAGGGTGGAAATAATAGGGAATATTTTGCGTATTATTTAGGTCTAGTTATGTTTCCGGTATTAATGAGTTTTGTAGAATTTGGATATTGCGATTTTATGAGATTTTGAATTATGGATGTAGTGTAATTTTGTTTTACAGATTTAGTTTTTATGGTATAAAATTTATGTAGATATTTTAGTGTGTGTGGAATTTTGTTCATTTATGTAAAGTTGTGAGTGTTGTAGGATATATTGTAGAGCTTGGGGTGAACCCACTAGGCAGCATGGTGCTGTCTAGAAGTCGCAGGGGCACATTACACCAGTGCTTGGGGCGTTACGACCCCACGAACCCGAGTTGAAGAAAGAAGAGGATCTTCCTTGACGTTTTCTTCAAGGATTGGTTTTTGGCCTGGTTGGCGATTTTCCTCCTAACTCCGACACACACTCTTGCCGAAACTCTTACAACCATCAACGCCTCGTACAACGAACATCAGTTGCCGTTTTCCGTCTTCATCTGGTTCCCGGGTACGAGCCCTCAAGCCTCGACAGTCGACA